>JANSLP010000149.1:0-72721 GCA_029298735.1 Ophiostoma sp. CBS 140.51
ATCTTTGGCCGAGGTGGTGAAGGCCTTGCGCGGTTTTTTTTTTTTTTTTTTTAAAGAAAACATTTCAAGAAAAGGACCAGTCGACAAGCATCAAGAAATCACGAGATATGTCCAATTCAGTTTGAATTGTTACCAGCTTCTAGAGCCCATTTCAGATTATGGTGTGTAGTTGGACCCTAAATGGGCGACATTCATTATGTATGACGTCGTCTAACCCTGTGGCCTGTATCGGATTTTGCTTCCACTTTGGTCACTTCTCCAAGGACTCTGCTCTGCACCTTCGATTGCTGTGTATCTCGAGCTTTTGTTTCGTTTATTGCGTACAACCTCGACGACATTCTCGTGCGAGATGACGATGATGTGCGGCGATCACCACGCTTATGGGGCCGTTGCAGCCGTGACAAAAGGACGACGTGAGCGACATACTGTGGAATTAAAAAATAAAATGTGGCGAACTGCCCAGGGGGAGGAGCGAGGAAAAGTCGTTGACGATTTTATGTGGCTGGTGGGGGAGGGATGGACGACACTTACACGGTAGTTTTGCTTCTATCAAGGACCTGTTTATCACTGACCAACTTCCGGGAGCCCCGAAGGTCACCTCCTGGCCCGAGTTGGTTCTTAGGCTCTTGGGACTTCTTGGGGCTGGCCGAAGTCCGAGTTTGCCGGCAGTCTTGCAAAGGGGAGCCGCAACCCAACGAGTGGCCTGAGCCACCGCGAGTCCCGGTAAAACTTCCGGCGACTGGGCCGTCCAGACCTCCTTTCTCCCTCTCCTCGAGCTCTCCCTTGCTGGCCATTTACCTGTTTTGTGTTGTAACAATCAGTTCTATCACCACACCCAAGCTTCTCTGTCTTCTTGATATGCACCAACTTGGAGATGACAGATACCATACTTTAACGCGCCTCTCATGCACCTCGTTTTTGAGTCGCCCTTTCTGTGTGTCCATCTTTCTGTCGTGCCTACTTTTTCTAGTTTGTCCAGCCCATCCAACGTGGCCTGGCACCCACCTGCTTGCCAAGATGTCCAAGTGACCCCATCACTTTTTTTTTGTCTCTTCTTCACCCTCTGTTTGACCGGTGTCCCCTATCTTCATACATATACAGGCTGTCATAATTCTCCGTAGCTTCGTTTGTCTGCTCAGCCCATTGTTACGGTGATACTAGGGTCTAAGTTTTTTGTTTTTTGGACTTTTCAGAATCCATCTATTTATGTTAAAGCCCCGTTCTTGACTTCCGACTCGTCACTGCAACACCACTGCCTTGGTTCAAGTCCACATTGCCGGGTTTAATATGTGCAGTGATCCCTTGACCAGAGGCAGTCAATATGATTAGTTGCAATTCAGCCCGTGTCAAAACAGGAAACTCTCTTCCTCTCTCTCTCTCTCGTCTTATTGACACTGGAGTCTCGCGTCTTGGGCTTTATGTCAATGCACAAGCTGTACTGCGTAGACCTTCCATATCCACACATCCACACTGGCAGATAGCTCTTGTGGGGTCGAGAGTTTTGTTTCCCACAAGGCTAAAGATAGATCGTGGAAATACGGGGCATCCCCTTTTTTCTTTACCTTCTCTCTTTTGTTTCGCGGCTTCGCATCCATCATGGTCTCGGCTCGTTCGCTGTTTTGTTTGATGTCTCATGTCTGATGTCTGATGTCTTGGGGACATCATCGACGACTTCCACATGCTCTTTGTTCGCGAGCCAAGCTTTGCCATTTGCACGCCCCCCGAGAAGGAAGCATCATGGACAAGCACACGACAATCTGCTCATTAGTCTACATTGCTCCCGCCTTGCGTCGTTGATAGAGCAAGCGAGATGAACGGTGAGGAAAAGAGGAGGAGACGTTGAGGGGCTGGAGAACTGTGCATATGCTCGTTCAACTAAAATGCCTGTTTTTTAAGGTTTTTTATTTGCTTTTTCTCGCACGATTTTCGTTTCTTCTTACCCTACAGGGCAGTGTCGACAGATCCTTGCATTGCCGATTGTGTCGTGAGCACTTTGTTCTCAATCACCACACCAAAAAGGGCCGGGATTAACTCCGTGGTCAATGACAGGCTCCGAGTCAGTGTTCACTGGTCTATGCCATAGTGTTTATCATCATCGCTTTGGCGCCTCAAAACGGGGCACTTCTTAGACAGCATTAGACCAGCATGCCGAGCACGGCCGTGTAAAAAGTCTGGAGAGACTACGACTGAAAAGCCTCACTTTTGACTGAGACCAATATGCGCATGGCGGTGGCATCTCTGCGCGTGCAGAATGCTGCTGGTCCTTTTTTTAGTCTATCTGTGGGGTGACCTGTGATGAACGACGTAAAACCGTCTGTAGGTCGGTCGGTCGTCCTTTTCCTATTTCGTTTTGTTGACGTTCTTTCCCCTTGATCTCCATAAACTTTTAGACGGTTGTTTTGACGGCCCCACTCGCCCGTCAAAAACGACAAAGCAAAAAATAGGCACCGATTACCCGCCTGCAAAAGTCGGGAGCGCACTCTAAATGCAAAAATATAGCAAAAACAAACAACTCAACTGGCGAAAGAAGAAAAAAAAATTTTTTTGAGAAAAGGAGGGACAATGACATCATCAGGCGCATTTCGGGTAGCAAGCCGCGCCCACACGTCCCCTCCTGGTGTCGAAGGAAGGGATATGCCAGCGGGAAAAGGGTGACGAGGGGGAGAATTAAAAGCAAGGGGGATTGACGGCAGGGGTGGTGGTTGTCAGACGAGGGGAAGAGACGAGTGGAGGGGTGTGGTTTGTGGTCTGTGTTTTTGTGCTTTCAACAGCCTGTGGTCCGTGTCCTCTGGTTTGACAGGCTCGACACAGAGAAGCACGGCCTGGGCCCTTTGTTTCTGAAAATATGTGATTTTGGGTCCCGCTGCGACGTTAATACACGGCGATAAAAAGATTGAGATGGTCCAACAGGCAAGACCAACCAAAAGGGTCCGCATGTAAAGAAAGCAGGCTGGCCAGGCCAGCCAAGCAGGCAATACTGGTCAAGCTGGAAAGACACGAGAAAGCACGAGAAAGCATGAGACACACCATCTCAACAGCAGCGACAACAGCAGCAGCACCCACTTCAATCCCTACGTCCCAACGGCTGGCGGGATAAAAATACGGATAATGCAACATCAAACACATTGGCACATTGGCAGACGAGACAGTCTTCCAACTTTGGCCATGAAAGCTTGCCATGGACGTTCGCCATGGGATTCTGTTATTGTAGTGGCTGTGGCTGTAGCCTGCGTGTGTGTGGGGTTTGCACTTCTCTATTGCAACGCTGAGGGGTGTGGCTGTCAAAATTGAAGACAGCCAGCCGGTCTTTTTAGTCGTTTTTGGAACTGTTCTGTGCTTTTCCCTGGTTTTTTTCAGCTTTGCATGGATCTTCTGTATGCTGTTCGTATTGTGTGCACTGTGTTTCGGTTTCTTTCTTCTTTTCTTGGTCTTTTGCGTGTTAATTCTTGGTCCCATCGAGGTTGAACTTAGAAAGTTGAGGACAGGTTGATGTTGCAATTGCGAATTCGAACTCGGTGTCTCGAACTCGTGTCGTCTTTCAGCTGAGGATGATTGAACCTGCTCGAGCCTGCTCATCCGCAGCCGCATCTCCGCTTTGTTTGTTCATTTCGCTATCTCTGCCTCACTCCGGGCGAAGCGAGAGACAAGTGAAAGTGAGGTGAAAGAAAAGACAGGCAACGACAGGCTTCGGGGTTTGGTCTGGCCCATTTTATTCTTTTATTTTACCTGTTTGTACTTGCTTCGGGGATTGAACGTTCCAATGGATATACTGGAATTCAGGGCGACGCGGACAAGGCGAGCCAAGTTGATAAAATCGACAAAGAAGGGGAAAAAGAGAAGTTCAAGGGCCCTTGTTTAGGGGCCATCTACAAGTACAAACAGATAAAAAAAGAAAGTGGAGGAATTTAGGAAGAGGGAAGCGGAATTCAAACAACCTCAAAAAAAAAAAACTGAGATGAAAATCATTGACACAAGGCGAGACCGACAAAGAAGCAAAGATAGACAGTCGAATCCATCATCAACCATTCTCAAATCAGTCAAAAAGGGTGTGAGTGGAATTGAGCAACAGAAAGGGGAGAAGATGCGAGGCTTGTTCGAGCTTGTTCGAGCTTGCGAGCCGCTTGTCGCCAACAGCAGACGCAAGAAGTGGAAAAAAGATGCGGAAGTGCCACACAAAAAGTGAAATCGTGCACAAATGCCATTTCTGTGACTATGCGATTCTGAAAAAAAAAATCGACCCTTTCCCATATTTGGTCGTATGGTCTTTGCTCTTTCCCGTGCGTCCTATCGTGAACGGCACACACACACTTTAGACACTCTAGACGCACCCCTCTTCTCTGCGTCCTGCGTGTGCTTCCCCCATTTTTTCTTCAGAGGAGAGGGGGGGACAGAAATAAAAAGCCTGCATGAGACAAGTGTCTCCCAAACTTGACTGCATCTGGTCCAGCCTGTGTGGCAAGCGCACTTTCCTGGTTTGTGCTCACTGTTTCTCTTCCAGGGGGCGTGTGCCTCGCTTGCAGGAAAGAAAAGGAACAAACACGCCGGTTGTTGGCAGTTTGCGAAGGTGAAAAAAAAATTAATATGGTCTTAATATGCCGCTCTTATCGCGTTCGGTGCAGTCGGATATTTTGGGTTTATTTATTTATTTAGTATTGTTTTATTTCTCTCCTTGTTAATTTGGGAATGAACGGTGTCAGTTCCAGGGGCTGTCAGTGGCCCAGTGGGATGCTCCAGCGCTCCTTCCCCACTGCTGCCCGACGCAACCCCTCGCCTTCACCGGCGGGACAAGCTTCGGGTTCCAAATCGGGAAAGGCGGGGCACCCAAGTGACGTTATTCCTACGTCAGAGTGAGGAAACTGTACAGGAGCTGGGGGGGGGTTGTGGTTTTTTTCTTCTTTCTTTTCTTTTTTTTTTTCTTTTCGTTTTCGCTGTCATTAGCTGTCGCAATTGGTATCAGTAGGACAGGGCGCTGCCAGTTGCAATTTTAGTCACATTGGAGCCCCATTAGCTTCTCGAGCTTCTATCCTTGACACTCTAAGGCGCAGGGGCATTTTTTGGGTCGTTCGCTCTTCCCCGTCCTACTTTTGATAAAGATCTAGGCAATAGCAGAGAAATTGGCGATGAAAAACGCGGTAGCTGCCAGTTTCGAGCATGGACAAAGGGACGCAGGGACACATCTAGAAAGGCATGACATCAAAATAGAAAACAAAAGAAGAAAGCAGTCATGCGAGACACGACACAATCGAGATCGTGAGAGCGGGTTGTTGAACACCTAATGAACAAGAAATTGGAATTGCAGGACCATCCAATTTTTGCTTTATTTTTCATCTTCAATTTGGAGGACAGTTGCCAAGCTTCTCAATGTGAACAAACTTCATCTGCTCTGCTCATTTACACCGAGATGAACAAGTGATATTTTCTGAGCATGCCCTGATGTCGCCCCGGAGGAAACTCTACGAGATTTATGCAGTCGACTGTATTTGACAAGCTCTAGCTGTTTTGCAATTCCACTTTTCACGTCGTTTTTTCCGCGCCCAGAGATTTGAGACACCTTTTCAGTCAGCCCCGCGAGCTCCATTCATGAAAAAAAGAAGAAGAAAAGGATGATCTTCCTTGTCTCTTGCGACAGTCTCCTCTTTTCTCCTGAAAAGGGGGACCCTGTTTCTTTTTTCTTCTTTTTTTTTCGTTTCAAGATTTTTTATTTAATTTTACATTCATTCTATGCTTGTCTCGTTGTCTAACTGTTGTGATTGTCCTATTGTCTTTGCCGGCCCTTTTTTCTCCTTCTTTTCCCTTTTTCTTTCATGCCGTTGAATGTCTCTGCTGCATTTGACCTTTTTCCCTTTTCTGGCTTAGGATCATGAACATCCATCCCGCCATTTTCTTTTTCTTTCTTCTTTCTTATTTTCTTATTTTCTCACCTGCGGCGGTTGCATGTTTTAGTATCTACCTGCATATGCGTTTCTCTGGCTCCTTTGAAAACCTGGCATCTACATCTACATCCGGCGGGCAGTCCAGAGCTTGCGATAGGTCCAAGAATGCATAAACAAGAAACCTAGAGACACAATGAATGATTTGCAGTAAACAACCTAAAACGAGGTACCTCGTACGGCCTTTGCTTTTCGGCCTTTTCAAAAGTACCCGAAAGCTTACAAGGAAGCATGTGTTTGGATCTCAGCAGCTCAGGATGCTTTCACAGAAATATCCTGTTTACGGAAAGGATCTGCACTCGATATTGCACCGGGAGCAAGCGATGCCCTTTTTGGAAACTTTTTAGGAACAAGAAATGGAGAGAAAGGGGCTGAATGAAACGGGCATCAACGGCTCTTTTTTTCTTTTGTTTTCTTTTCTTTTGCATCTTGCGTTTTTATGTCCTATTCACAATCATTGACCATCTCCTCGTCTTAATCACGCCTTTTGGCTGACTTTTGCGTATACAAGGACAATCAAATCGTTTAACTACGCCCTCTCGGCGTGTGCTTTGTTTTTTTTGTTTTCTGCAGAGAAAACCTGCTTGAAACCGGTTTTCAGATTTTGCTGAGATCCCCCCCTCTGATTATCTGACACGGCGGTAAGCCCTTATCTCTCTTTTTGGCTGCTTTTTGACGGTGTTGGTTTACGGTTTGTCTGCCTTGCGAGGAGTTCGCAGATACCGAGATACTGTAGTAGTAGTTCTCATCCTCTCTGCCTCTCTGCCTCTTAGCCTGTGTGCATCTTGATTTGACCAGTCCCCTGAGCCTTTTTAAGTGTAATTGGAGGGCTCGCAGAACTTGTTAACACCCTGGTTGCATACAACAATACAGGCCAACAATCCATCGTGCCGGGCGGTCGTGTCAAAAAGGGTCTTAATGATCTCTCCTATCGCACATTGACCGCAACTTAACCACGGAAACCTTGACAAACACTATAAATTAGCGATTGTGTGCTGCTTCTTGTGACTTTCTCATCACGATTTCCATCCTGGACTTGGTCAATCCCATCCTCATTGGGGCGCATTCTTGATAACTAGACCCTAGTCCTTTTCATCTGCCTGCCCCCAAACATCACAAATGCCATGATCGTGTTCACTTTTTTCAGATTTTCAGATTTTCAGTGTCGTACTGGGCATGACGACACCCTCTTGTCGGAGGTGGCCAGTGTGCTTCGGCTTTAGTTGCTGTTTTACTTTGCTGCTTTTTATGGCCGACTTTTGATGTCCTTCTCCTGAGAGTAGCAATTGTCCTATCTCACGATATCGAACCAATCACCAGAAGCCGTGTGTCCAGGTCTTCTATTCTTCATTCTGCTCCCCAATCCAAGGTCGTCATCCCGCTGTCAAAGTTTTGTCAGTGGCACCTTACTTGTACAGGTGTCGGATTGTAGTACAGAGAATGGACTGTGGCTTGATAATCAACAAAATCAAGAAGAATCCAAGCAGAAAAGGCTCTGCAAATCAATCCTAAATCCATGGAGATATCGCTGATGAAGAAACGAAGGACGGCTCTCGGTGCCTCCACAATGAAAGGGCAGGACGTCAAGGAAGCTTGAAAAAAGTGGCCGTCATTTCACGGTCGTTTCACGATGAAAGGCACAGGAAGGAGGGAAAGACAGGTCTGTGTTCTCTGATTGGTCAAAGCTCCCCTGCTTCCTTCTTTCGAACCGTACTGAAAACTGAGAAGGACCAGGCGTTCCCCGCTTGGATCGTCGGTTGCCTGCAGTGCGTTCCCTCGCTTCTTCTCGCGTTCTTTCCTCCTTTTCTGACCCACTCGAATGGTGCGAACCCCCTGGTCATGCCGGAGCAAACTCTCCGTCCCGTTGCAACTTGACCTGTTCTTTCAACGCTAGGCCATTTCTCTCGTGTGGGTCCCGTCGAACCACCCAATACCGACGCTATTCCATGTCTGTGCACATTTTCCAATGAAGTATGGAGCAGGAGGTTATTGGCCGGGCGTGCATCGTTCCTGCCGTGTTAATTGTTTTTTGTGTGCCATCACAGCACGACCTCCGTGGAAGTCGAACGCCAGAACCTCACTATCTCATTTCACGATAGCATATCTTACAGCGGACACCTCGCCCCTATCGTCCGCCATCGTCATTGCCCTCAGTGGTTCTACAAGACCGACGTTTAGCACGGCCCCTCAGTGCACTCGTGGCACTTATTTTGGCCCACCGGCGGAGAGGGGCGTGTATTGTACTCCGTATCTGGTCAGATCTGACGATGCTTCACTCTCCCAGGCTCTCTTTCAGTGCACTGTCCACTGTCTACTGTCCATTGTCTACTGTTGTCTCCTCTCCATTGTCTCCTCTCCATTGTCTCCTCTCCATTGTCTCCTCTCCATTGTCTACTGTCCACTGTCTACTGTCCACTGTCCACTGTCCACTGTCCACTGTCCACCGGCTTCCTCTCCGGCGTCTCCGGCATCTCATCGCACGAGCACCCTTTTATTGTTTTCTCTTCTCTTGCCCTCTTTTCTTCTTCTCAATCTCTCATCTCTCATCTCTCGTCCCGCAAGCCACTGACGTCACCCTACATTGTCGGCAGAGGATGCCGCTTGTCAAGGAGAGGAGAGAGAGGAGAAAGTGGTGGTGGTCCAGAATTGTGCGTTTTTGGGATGTGGAGAGAGCCCTTCACTTAATCGCTTTGCTCGACAGCAAGGAGAGACCGTTGAGAAAGGGGGTGCTCCTTTTTGCGTGGTGTTGTACGCTGCATAGCAGACCCTGATTTTTTTTTTTTGTGCTCTATTCTGTGTCTGTGATCTATGTCGATGTTGTATTCATGATTGTTGTCAGTTCGTTTCTGGGCCCCGCGATCCCTTTTGTGTCCTCCCAGGACCCTTTTCTTTTCTTACCTGGCGAGGCCGGCATCCTGTTTGTTGAATTCCCATTCCCATTCTCATTCTCGGACAAGGAGACAAGGGGATAAATTGACAATGGGACTCTCCGCGGAAATCCCAACCGAAAATGCCATAAAGAAGTCAAGCGAATCAAGATCTCACGACGAACGAACCCAATAACCGGAAACTGGACACCTCGATTTTTTCACGTCAAAAACGCCATCAAACTAGAGACTGTAACCTTGACTCCTTTCTGACAAGCCAAATATCGCCACTCTACTTCGTAGGGGTCCTCTATCCTCTTCCCATCGGGCCTGTCTTTTTTCTGATCTTGTTTCTGATCTTGTCAGATATCAGACAAGGGAGCAAAGGGAACGTGATAAAAGGAGCAAAGGAGCAAATGGTCCTCTCTGCATCCACAACGGTGCAGGGAAGGTTAAAGAGTCCCTTTTTTCTGATTC
This sequence comes from Ophiostoma sp. CBS 140.51, assembly GCA_029298735.1. Lineage (NCBI taxonomy): Eukaryota > Fungi > Ascomycota > Sordariomycetes > Ophiostomatales > Ophiostomataceae > Ophiostoma > Ophiostoma sp. CBS 140.51. The sequence continues at coordinate 9,275 of JANSLP010000149.1, forward strand.
GTCGATTGAACGTGCAGCCATGTTTTGCATGCTTGTCTCCTTGTATGGAGTATTACTGCGTGCAAGTCACGTTCTGCAGCGGCAAGCAGCTCGACTGGCTTCTTCACGGCTCCGTTTCGACGTGTGTAGGTCGTTGGTACGGACCGTTTTCTCCACACGACGCCTGGTTGTCTTGAACACAGGACACGCATGCTCAAGAGGCAAAACGCGTTGTCACAAGGCGAGACAATCGAATCAACTGCCGTTATTTGGTCTGGACCCTGTGAGCTTCTGAACTTATGAATCTGGGAGAGGCAAAAGCTGCACAGCCAATAAGGAAAAGAAGAAAAAAAAATAAAAACTGCACGTGTGAGTTACCACATCAGGAAATCATCCTTCGTTTTTCATTTCACAAGACATCAAAAGATACAAAAAGTACAAGCAAAGAGCATACCAGTACTGAGTAACACAACAGTATTTTCTGTGTTGGTCCGACGAGGCCTGACACACACAAGAGGCGATCTGTAGAAGCTCTAGACCCTTTCCAACCGACTCCAGCCGCACGGCACTCGCCACAACTGCACCTGTTCTCCTCTTCTCCAACAACAAACAGGTAAGATCAAGAAGAGCCAACAAAGGGCCCAAGCTTAAGGCTGCAGGAATACAGAATGATCGCCATGGAAGCCTATTCTTCGTGGCTGATGCTCCGAAGAGATCTTGGATACTCTTGGTAGTTCTTAGGTGCTTTTTGATGTGGCTTGTTGTTAGTCTTTTTGTGCCCCTCTGATGTCCATTTTTATTTTTCTGGAAAGAGTCGACGGGAAGCGCAGAGGTCGATCCGTCTCTCGGTCGGGGTTGGTGCACATCCCTCCCCCACCAAATTTCTCCCCTCCCGCAATTCTTCGCCTCTCCCTCTTCCTTTTCCTTTTCCTCTTCGCCACCGTTCCCGTCTCTGCTGACCACAAGCCACCCTACAACCCTACCTGATTACTTCGTACTTCCCCAATCAACGAACCTCCCAATCAGCCATTCCACCCACAACACCACCCTTTGCTGGCGAGTCCAGACCTTTCCAGGAGCCAATGTTCCTTCAACGTTTTATTGCTTTCTTGGCTTTCATTATTGCACGGACACAGAGGTTCCCGAGGATTGTCAGTTTTTTTCAGGGTCCTATTGCGTAACACGAAGGCAAATAAAACACGACTACACAGCAAAAGAAAAAAAAAACAAGAAAAAAAACAAGCGTCTTTTTTACCTGTATGGGAGTACTCTGTAATTACTGCATCTCGAATTCTCGAAATGTCGATCAATCCTTATCGGGAAGCTTGAATATACTCAAACGTATCTCCAGACGTGCACGCACACACGCGTGTTTACACCCACAGACATCTCCTCGTAAGGTCGAATCTGGCAGCCTGGCATGTGTATTTTCTTATTTTCTTCAAGTTCTTTGTGCACAATCTTGACAAGACAAAACACAACAAAAAACAAGATCGCGCCTTGCCGGGCTGCCGTTCTAGGCCCGCGTTCGATCTATTGCTCTCTGAACAAAAGCTCCGGACCGCGCTCTTCTTGTATTGCCTTCGTTCTTGTCATCTCGATTTAACGATCCCGTTTACTTGTTCCTCTCCCCCTTCGCATCCCTCGTCGCAGTCTTGCTGTTGCCATCTTCCTGGTTGTTCTCCCGACATCCCTCCCGATCAGATGGGAATTATGAACATGATAGGAGCATACGAGCAGGGGTCCACAGATATCTCCCTCTCCAAGACTTGCAAAAAGATGCTCGTATGCCCGATCTGTTGCAAGCTCACATTTCCAAGAGGAGGCTTTCGCTGTAGAAGTGTGTAGAAGTGTGCGCGACAGGTTGACGGTAGCTCGAAATTTGATCGGTTGGTACTTTTGTACAATCTTGAAGCCTACCAAGACCTACAATGTAAAATGTGCCCCTCAATTGTGTCTTGCCGTCTTGCGTGTCTCGCGGTGTCTTGTGGTGTCTGACTCCTCTGCCACCTATTTTCCTTTCTTTTCTTACGTTTCCCTTTGTTCTTGCGCGGGCCGCTTGCGTTCCCCTCACTGAAAGTACTACGTATCTTACTAGGGCAGAGACACGTTGCTGGTCTATACTCTGTACGTGTAGATACAAAGACACATGCCTCACTCGAGATGCACACCGGAAAACACTTACAAATGGGATGCCTCCCGGTGTAAGTTAGGAGCCCCTGATCTTCAATCAGATGTTTTTGCTTGGCTCTTACTTCACACGTTGGTGCCAACAGACACACATTCTTACTTGCAACCTAATACGCTTTCCCCTCCCAACTCTCCTGTATCGGACTGTATGTTCAACGAAAGCGAGCATCTCTTTTCGAGTTCTGACAAGCACCCTTTATGGGCCTACAGTCAGGCGCAGGTGACAAGAGGATACATACATATCGCAAGAATGCAAGCTGGCATCTTTACAAGTACGCCAACAAACGACAGACAGCTGGCGTCTGTCTCCGGTTCCCTCTGGCGAGCAGCTAAGTTAGAAGTCTCCTCTCCTGCCCCCTTTCTCATGTCTTTTTGTATCAATTGTGGCTTGGTTTTAACTTGTCTCGAGATTAAGTTGAAGCATCTATACCCTTTTCAGTAAATCTCCTTGTTGTTGTTTGCTGTTGTTTGCGATTGTTGTTTCTTTTCGAGTCCTCGTGATCGTGAAATTTCTTGGAATATTTGTTTTGATACTATTCAGTCCGATCGTTTCGAACCACGACCAAATCTAGATCGTGAAGTAAAATAAACATAGTGGAGTAGAAAAGGACGAAACAAAGACGGAATGAGATGCCTTTTCGATATACAGGGTCGAAAAAGGTGCAACGGCATCTGAAATTCTGTTTGTCCTCCAAATTCGTGTCGCTCCCGTTCTCCACCGTTTTCCCCGATCACTGCTTGCCAGCGTTGAGGCTCTCCATCGGAAAAGAGCCGTTTTCCCACTCTTTTTTTTGTGTGCAATGCATCGTCTGTGTGGTGTGTGCCGCTCGCTGTGTGTCTGTGCTGTAACAGAGGACTGGAGCGCCTAAAGAGCCGAGGAGAGGGGGAAACAGAGAGGGGCAAAGCGCTAAAGAAATGCACTAACCACCCCCTGGTCGCCTGCCCGCACCACCCAAGAAACTGCTTTTACCACGACGGCGGCATTCAGGTCAGGCTACTACTCCGTATTGGGCGGCCAAGGCCTGGACAGGCCCATTTTCTGCGCTGCTGCTTGGTGTCCCTTTTGCTTGACCTGCCTCACAACACCTTTTTTTCCCTCCACAGAATATTCTCTCTTTTTCTATATCCATTGACCATCCGTTCTATATCCAGGCTGCCAGGGCCTTGGCCGGCTAGATCGTTTTTCCGTGTCATTTTTACATTGATTCTTCGATGTCTATTTATTTTCCACTTTTGAGATCATCTACAAAATGTATGGATTAATCATTTTCTTTTATTTGTTTCGTCTCTTTTACTTTCTTCCCTTTCTTCCCTTCTTCCTTCTTTCCCGAAACGACCGCCACAACAGGTCCCCTTGCCTGTCTTAACAGTCTTAATTGTTCACCCATTTTGTTTCTATTTTTGAAAAGCCTTCGCATTTTTATTTTCCAGCTTCTCCAACGGCTTCGTTTCTCGTCTCCGTTTTCTGTGGCTCTCACCTTCTCGAGGAAAAAAAAGATACTTGTGATGCCGCACTTGTAAGCGGCTCTTACATGTACTGGTATCTGGTCTTCCTCGCGTCCTCGCGTTTACACTTATTCATCATCCCCTCTCCTCTTTAACCACTGTCGCTTTTGACTCCCACACAAGTAGAATAATAGAGCCTCAAAAAGACAAACTACCACCCCTTAAGCGAACACTGTACTAGGCCCTGCGAGGAACTAGACAGAATACAGCGTAGAATAAAAAACGGTGTGGTAAAGGGAACTCGTCTCTCCCTCTTCTTCCGCACTCAAACACTCAAACACTCAAAACAGGCGCCGTGCCAAGCCTTGATGTCACTATTGGATTTTCTGGTTGGGAATGGGCATGGCGGATCTCCAAGCACGCGGACGGGAGCTCTTGGCTTTTTTGGTATTTGCGGATGTAAGAAAGATTGTTTGGCTTTGGCGATAGTTGATTGATGTTTGAATGCGAGTACGAGGGGGTACTTTTTCATGATGCCCCATAACGAGGACCAGTGGCAGGCAGCCACAGTTTGGGATATCGACACAAACGGGACAGCATCAAAATGTATCAGAAAGCATCAAATGGGCTGTACCTACTCGGTGCTTCATTCTTCCCCCGCTCACAGCTGGCAGCCGTAAAAAGAATACAGGAAATACAGAAAGACACAAACCTGCCAACAGCTGACTCACGGATGGCCTTACTTTTAGGGTTGCCTTGTGTAAGCTTGTGCGGATTTGTGCGGGTTTGGGGTTAGTTCTGAGTAGTTGGTTGTTGGTTGCAAAGCGTGCCCCGTGTTAGTCTTGCTCTCTTGCTGTGGCTGATTCTGTTTTCCTGAGCACAATTTGTGCACGCCCAAGATATCGATGAATTGCGGAAGACATGCCCTGTTGCTCGCCTCTTGTAAAATTGTTGAGACGGACATCGAAATGCCCCACAGAACGTCGCTTCTTGCGAGCAGCTCGCAGACTCGCAGGCGCGAACAAACGACTAGCGGAACTTGCAGCCGGCCTTGCAGCTGGACCCTTTATCAAGAAACCTCTTCTGTCGGTCCCAAACAAGCCACAAATCCCGTCAGGTCTCTTCATGTCTCGTCCGGCTTTCGTCTCGTTCCTTGATATAAATCGTCCGTCATAAGGGTCTATTGGCTCGGCGGCCGCGGCGGTCTGGCCCTTTCCCGCTTTCCCAGGGGCGAGGCTCCTCCCCTTTTCCAAGCCTTTCCTCCTTCTTGCCTTCTTGCCTTGGACTGCTATGCCCCGGCTGCTTGGATAATGCCCTCCTTCTTGAACTTCTCCTCCGTTGGTTAGCATGGCTGATGCACTATTTCTCGTAGTCTTTCCTCCGTGCTTCGACCTTGTTTTACCTAGAGTTTGTTTGGATTTGCCTGAGTTTGCCTGGGCTCCTATTACCGTCCCACGGTTCTCGATGTAAGTTTGGTGCCGTTCTCGTCGCTGGTTGGTCTATTTTGTTCTGTGGCGTGGTCGGCCAATTCTGTGCAGAGGCAAAAGAAGGCGAAGAGGATACAAGCAGGTACTTGCTGCTGTACTTGCAATTGCACCACTGTATTTTCCTGCGCTGTCGGCTGCTGCTGTCGCTGACCTGAGCCTAGGGCTAGCAGTAATGGGCCAGACCTGGGCTCGGCCTTGAGGATCTCCAGTACCCGCACCTGGCACTGACAATCTTCCAAACAGGAAGGAACAGCCCTTCTTCTTCACACCTGCTCCTCCTCAGAGAACGAACATAGTTGCTCCTTCTGATTCTGTCGCCAAATAAAAGCGAGCCCCTTTTCCATTTCTTCTCGCCTCCGACCCCCCTTTTGCACTCTTTCCAAATATTTCCGTCACGATCGGTCGCCCTTTCCTCGCATTCACAATATTCTCAAAGAACAACTGCACTAGCGCTGCAGAGCGCAGAGCGCAGAACACAGACAATCCTCTGTCTCTCAGGACACTCCCACCGGCCTGCTAACCACACGCCCCTACCTCTCCACCTTCCGCACGTTCCACACAACACTCTGCTTCTGTGGGTGTGTGACCCTCACCCTCTTCAACTCTTGTGCTTGTTGCCCTCTCGAACACCCCCCTTACAAACTGACCACTGTTTTATTTCTTTATTTCTTTTTGTTTCTTTTAAATTTTTCTCCTTCTCTGCTTCCGCACATTTCGTCGCTCTTTTGCCACGGATCGAGCTGGTTTCCCAGTCTGTGCCAGTATTGGCCATATTTGCAGTCCTCGTCTCCCCATGTTCGATTCTCGAATTTCGATCCTCTTTTAACCTCGTCTTCCACGGGTTGCTGCACTCACGCTCAGCTCCACGTCCCATTCTCTCACCCCGTTCTCTATTTCAGAACTGCTCCGTGCATTGGTATGTCGTCATTTTATCCCACTGCTCTTAATTGTCTGAACTGGGGGGGCCTAAATCGACCCCATTCTCTCCTCTCGTTCTCATGCTTCCTGGCTTCCAATGGATCGTTTCGTCTCTTTTTCCTTATCCTTTTTGGTTTTTATTTTATGTTTTTCTGCTTCTTCTTCTCCCTCCACTAACAGACACCAGCTGCAGTCCCGTCCCACTAGAGCCAAAACGAGAAAGGCACAAAACCGCAGAACCACAGAACTACGTTCGACTTCAGTGATTTCCTTTTATAAAGAGAACGGCCTACCTGTCGCCTCTTTCCTCCTCTGCTTTTCCACCCCCCTTGTTTGCTCTTCCGTCGTACCTTCTCTTTTCTTATCAACCGAAGCTGCCCTTTATAGTTTCACCTGGCCATATATTGCACTCGTTCCTTGTTGGGCTACTCCCCCCATCTCCACCTCACACACACGGCACACTCGCACCTAGACGAAGTTCCTGACGACGGTTGCTCCTTCTCTTTTTATTTTTATTTTTTACTACTAATACTGAGAGGCCCCGCGTTACTCCTTGTCTCTCACAACAAACACGCAAACAAGCAACAACGAGCCTTCGCTCTTTCCCTTCTCGTTGTTACATCTCAAGCTCTCCCCCTTTTCACGGAAGCTCCTAATCGACTTGACTTCTATCCTAATTTTATTAATTCCTGTCTCTTTTCCCTCTTCTCTCTCTCTCTCCCTATAACCACCTCACCCGGACATTTCGAGTGACCGCCGCACCACGTCACATTACATCATATCCTTATCGATCATCACTTTTACCACCCTCATATCGCCAACATGCCGCGAGGGTCAGGGTCCCCGCCGCCAGCAGGCTCGCCTGCATCGAGCACACACAGCAGTCGTACTCAGAATGGCTCTACAGTTCGCAAGGTTTGTTTTACTTGTTCCCGACGAATTCGAATTTCGTTGCGCCTCCACGTTGCCCTATATCGCGATTATGAGTTTCCGACCCCCGATCTCGCCACTCCTGGCACACCTCTCTGGCTTGTTGATGTAAACAAACCATAGTTGTGTGCCCATCTACCGTCCGCCCTATCTTCAATAACTGCTAACACCACCCTCCGCATTATAGTCTGAACGGTCCCATGAAGAAAACCAGGAGCGCGCTTTTATCGCCGCTTCACGACGTGCCGATCGCAGCCTCGAAGCCCGGATCCAGTCCGCCCGCATGGCGTCCAACATCCACAAACAGCGCACCGGCCGCGGTTTCAAAATCTCCGAGGAAATTGTTTTGAAAGAGGACATGTACGAAGAAGAAGACGACGACCTCCCGCGCCTCCAACGCAACCAGAACCGTGGCTACAGCCTCGACCTCAACAACATACCCGCAGGGGTGTCTGTCAGCGAATACCACGCCCGCATGCTTCACGAGGCCGAAATCAACGACTTGTTTGCCCGCACTTTCGGCTCGTTGTCAGGGCCATCGCCAGTTATGCCTCAAGGTCAGGTACCTCTGCAGCAGCTGCAGCAGACGCAGCCACAGATGCAGCAGCCACAGCATGCCCCCGTGCTCGCCAGACAAGATTCGTCAATGTCACAACAATCGCAGGGTACGGCCGAACAGTACGCCATGCAGTTCCGGCTCCAGCAGCAACAGCACCAGCAGTACCACAACCAGCAGCAGCAGCCGCCGTATCCGAATCCGACGCAGCCACAACAGCCCGGCCAGCTTTACCAGGCACAACAACAGCAGCCCTTTCTAGTTCAGCAGCAGCAGCAGCAGCGTGTCAATGTCAACGACCCGGCCTACTTCCAGCACCGCACCTCGATCGCATCCGTGGCCGTGAGCAACGACGGGAGCGGCAGCTTCACCATGGTTGGCGCCTCGCCCCACGCTGCCCACGCAGGATTGGTCGGACCCGCGTCGCGGACCAACTCCGTGGCTACCGGAGCCGATATGCTGCCCGGCCTCTCGAACGCCAGCAGCAGCAACGACACTGGGTCGAACACTGGCTCGCACCGCATGCCCATGGCGATCGACATGTCCACGGTTGCAGGCGGCTATACCATCCCGGCAACTGCACACGATGGGTTCCGGCCATCCTTGGGAGTGCTCCCTTCGCATATCCTGTCGCCCCAGGCGCCTGGACTTGACTATGCCAGCACTCCTAACACGACCCCATCTGTATCAACTTCTGCGTCACAAGGTGAGGCGCCCCTTAACAGGTTACGCACAATATCATCAACACACAACAACTCACATCTGCTCATAGATGGAAGTATTGCGGCCGTGTCTTCACACAGCGCCATACCCCACATTCGCCGTGAAAGCAGCGGTAATGTTCTGACGTCGTTTGGCGCTGTTGCGACCATGTCTATGTCTCCAACCTCCGCTACCGTGAAGCCCATTGACACGGTTGCGTGGGCCGAGGATGCGGGCACAGCTGCTACGATGTACCCGGTGCTGGACCCGAATGTGCCTCAGCTTGTCAACGGCAGCGTTCTCAACGGCAGCGCTCTCAGCGACAGCACAGCTGTGACAATGCCAATGGCTTGGTCCATGTACCCCCAGGACGGCTCGGTTCCCGCCACCGCAGGTCCTGCCACAGATGTGCCATTTTCGCAGCCCATGGCTATGGACAGCAGTATGAGCGCCCCTGTCGACTTTATGACCACCGACCAGCCCCGCCCGGGCTCGACTGCCGCATTTCCGTCTCAGGTCCCTATGCATGCCCTCCCCCCCAACATGACGGCGGATGCCATGAAGGAACAGTTGAGCAGCCGGATCGGTACTCCGGGTGGCGGCGAGGGCGATCATTGGAACGAGTGGATTTCGTTTCAGAATACCGCGGAATGATCTATAATTATATCTACTTCGATCTTTCGATTCTTCGACTACCTTTTTGTCTACTCCTCGATCTCACCTACCGCTGCGGCAATTCCGTCGACTCATCGACTGGCGTGTCTACGAGTTCCCACCGAGTGATTCGACCGAGCTACCTTTATTTTCCCACAACTCACAAGCCACGGCACATGCCAATATATTAAATTGCTGGGCCATTGACCCCTTCTGATTTTCGCTCTACGACCTATTGTTCTGAAAGACTGTTCTCTTTCAGCTTTCTGCATGCTTCGTCTACAGACGGGGCCGATATCCCATTTTGCAGGCGTTGTTTTGTTTCATGCATTACTTCGGTATACTATTGGGGTTCTCTCAGCTCCATTTCTTTATGTTCTATACCGATTTCTGTTGGCGGTTATTTGTTTTTCTTTTCCTTACTTCTTTTTCGATGTGGTTATTTTGTCACGGTTCTTCTTTCGAGAAGTCTGCTTCTATTATATCCTGTCACTCCCTTATTTTCTTGCGGGCGCATTGTTTTTTGTTCATTATGCACTTCTTTTTACCTGGGGAAAAAAGAATGGGAAAGTAATGCTCACACGGGACACACTTGGGAGTACGGAAAAGATTCATCTGGCTTGCTTTTTCATACTTCATTTTCTTTCCCGGTGTCTTCTCTTCAAAATTGATTATACGTTTGGGTTACGGTTTTTCTTTTTCTGCTTTGTTTTTCTGTCTCTTTTCTTATGCAGGTAACGCGACCATGACGCCGGTGACTCTTTTCCTTCTACCTTTTCTTTCCCTCTTTTTTCTTTCCCTTTTTATATTACGACGCAGGACGAGAAGACGAATCTGGCGAACGGGGACGCAGGCCAACCGATACGGTGATATCAAAAACACACACAAAACGGACGTCGCGAACTTCATTGTGTACTCCATTTGTGCAGGTCACAATGAACTTCAATTCGAAAGATGACATCGGGGGATACAGCAAATGACGACCAAAAAACATTGCAAAACATTACGAAATCCAACCCAGTAGGGACATTGGGAATGAGCCTGAGCCCTGGACATGCCTGCGCGCGCCAAAGATAACAAAAAAAACGCCATAGGGACTCGGCCGAGTATTTAGATATTCAACTATTCCTCCACTGTCTTTTCCTTTAAGGAAAGAAGTCAATATACTTTTTTTCAGGTTACCCTTTTTTTCTGCCTTTCACCTGTGACTTTAATATGAAATTTTATGCATTGTGAAATGCTTTTATGAGCCGACGGAGCATCGTGAGATCCTGCGGCAGGAGGTGAGATTTGATCTCCATGGCGGTGCCGGTCGCGGGTTCATCCAACGGACACAAGACGGGACGAGAGGAGATATCGTGGGACTGGGACGCGTCTGTGCGGAGCGCGTTTCCAAATCACGGTGCAGTGCAGGGCCAGCCTTTGTGGGTAACTTTTGTCGAGAGACGTGAGACCTGGTAAGTTGTACGCTGTCAGATGCACTCTTATTTATTCTGACACGCCGTATTCGTATGTACATACGGTTTTATGCACGTCAAGATACAAGATTTAACACGACGTATTTCTGAAGACAATGATGAAATCTCCATGTCAATATCCGAGTGCGACAAGCGCGTTGTGTGTTCTTCACCTTTTTTCTTTTTTCGTCAAGAGAGCTCAGCCTCATTGGGCTGGGCATCCTTTTCTTTTTGCGGGTCCTCTTTTTGGTGTGTTCCCACCTGTCAATTGGCGAGCCAGGCTGATCGACCCTTGTCAAAAGGTCAAAAGTCCAGCATAACCGTCGTTCCGTCCGCCGATCCCCTTGGGCGAAAAGCTCGAACCTCAAGAACAGCCACACTCTTGGCACAGAGGACCTTTTAAGAGAACGCCTTGTCGGCGTTGCACAGAAATAGGAACCGATGGAATTGTCGTTGGATATCTGGAACCTCTTGTTTCATCCCGTCTTCTCAAGTTTCTATTCAAAGAAACAAGCACTTTATTCTCTTGGCATCGCAGAACGTGGATCTCTTGTCAACTCCTTCCTTGACTCCTGTGAAACGACTTTGGAAATCCTTACGACGTACTCAATCCTCGCGGATCCCGGAACAAAAACGCAGTGACCCAGAAGGTCCCAAAGAAGGACATCCTCCTCCCACGACAGACTCTCATTGCAACGCTGGCCAGCCCTATGAATCCTGTGCAATTTGCACCTGGCAGGCATGGCAGTCCTGTCCTTTTGTCACTCCTGTCACTCCTATTCCGTATATTTCGTGTTCCCACTGAGGTCAGATTCTGTTGTTATGCCTCTGATTACATTCAGGCGATGATGCGCGGCAGTCAATTCCGCCATGCTCCATGCTGCACCGCCGTCAGAAACAGCCGCGTAGTCTGTTCCTATTTCGGTATGCACTGCTGACGAGAGCAAGGACTCGTGAGTGAGGAAGAAGACGAACGAATGGTGAGCCAACTGGACCCTCCCTCAAAAACTCAGCCGCACTGCCCGCCTCGGGGAAGGAGAAGCCAAACGCAGCCAACGCAACAGTCTAGTCCCGAACAGCGACATGTCTCCACTCGAGGTCCCTTCTTTTCGACTCTCTCCCAGTTTCCTCACTTTTGTTTGTTCACTTTCAGAGTCTACACGTTCATGATGAGGAGAGTACTCTTCTCATGGAGAATGAGGCTCTTGGCGATGTCAACTTTGTTGTTGTTTTGAGTAAAAACTGCCCAGAAAAAAAACAGCCTTTTCCTGCATGGCGGGGACCAGGGTTTCGGTCATGATGGATGTGAGCTAGCCTTTTCTCATTGCTCTCTTTGAGACCCCTGCTCGTCCCTTTTCCGCGTGGAGCTATTTTCTTCACTTTTCTGTTCTAACGGAGTCCACAAGGCGTTTCCGGCGCGTGGCAGGCTTCCCAGAGCTTGTTCTTTTTCTTTCCTTTTTGTTCAAGCTCTCTCTCTCTCTCAGGCCAGCCTGCATTTGGGTACTGGTGCATTGGCCTTTTTGCTCATTGCCCATTTGTCCATTGGAGGGGATTTTGAAGGAGTGGAGACAGTGAAGGCATGCCGCTCCTCACTCCTCCTATCGTGCTCCTCATCGAAGGGAGTGAGCAGGAGGATGAGAGAAGAAAGTAAAAAGGGCCACGGTGCGCCACTTTTTCAATCCTCACCTTTCTCGTCGGGATTTCTGTTGCTTCTTCTTTTCTGTTCTGTTGCTGTCTTCTTTTGATTTTCTTTTGTTCTTCGTCTTTTTTCCTTTTGTTATTCACCATTGTCCACACCGTCCGCTCACCGACGTCTCTACACAACCTCTCACAAACAAACACGTCCACGAGAACATGCACCGATAGCAATCGACGACCCGTCTCAGAGGAAGAAGAGGGAGCTCAGGCTCCGACCAACGCACATCCGCGACTAATACACAACTACACAACTTTCACAATACCTCTCGCACGTTACAATGACCTTCCACCGCAATCAGGCACAGTTTGTGCGCGCCCGCTGGCGGCGTGCCATCTTGTTCCCCGTCTGGGCCTTCCAGACCGCTTTGTTATTGGCCATCTTGGGCGTTTTCTCATACCGCCTCGCCGAAACCGCCGAACACTTTGCCGAGAACAAAAAGGCCGGCAAAGTGCCGACCGTCGAGCTTGCCTGGGAGGTGACCAATGTCGCCCTGGGCGTGCTCTGTCTTGTGTTGACAATCATGGAGGCGGCGCGTCTCTTGGCGGAGACGCTCACTCCCTACTTTTTGTTGGCCTGCCACATTATCAAAATGACGTGCGCTGCGGCGATGCTGGCACTCGACATTGTGGTGTACATTAACCGCTCGGAAGGCAACTGGTCGTCGATTGGCCTGGCGCTGGACGTGGCACTGCTGGCGGCGATGCTGGGGCTGTTTGTGTATGCCATTGTAACATACCGGCGGCTGGTGCAGTCGTACGACGACTACTACCACGACCCATCACGCAACACGAAAGCGTTTGGATTCGGCAACGGGTACGACGAAATCGAGCTTGGCGGCCCCGGCGCGTGGACGAGTACGAGCGGTCTTGTCGGCAACAGTGCCGCCATGGGTTCGGCCAGTGGTGGTGTTGCCAGCGGAGATGTGTACTTGCGCGCAGGACCATACAACGACGGTCCGACCGAATACGACCCGGCGGCTAATACAGGTGGCGAGGCCAGCGGCCGCAGCCGATCCGTCTCGGCCGCTTCTTCTCTGAGAGGCTCACCATCTGGCGCTGTGGGTGGCCCCCCCGGCGCTTTGGACGAAGGCAGCCGCCGCGCCAGCTACAACCACGAACGCGACACCCAGTTTGACAGCTACGTCATGAACCGGGCCAGTGCCGCCCTGAGCCAGGATGATGTCGACCGGGCCATCCATTCCGAGCTATGGGGGACAGCGCGGCCGCCATCCGGTACGATAAGTGTGAACACCAATGTTGTTGGGAGCACAGTCGAGCGGTCCAACAGCGTCGTCGCGACAGGCACCGTCGCGAGCCACCACGCCATCCCCGCCACGACTCCCCAACGCGAGGCCATCAACCGCACGGTCAGCTGGAGTGTCGAGCACGGACTGGTTTCGGTGCCGGAGAGTCTGAATGAAGACTATGACGGAACAAACACGCTGCGGACGGTCGGGTCGGTAGCAACCATTGCGGAGGAGTATGAGGGTCAGGCGCACGGTACGCAGGGTGTTCGAAATGCCGCCGCCGCTGCGTATGGCGAACGCGCACAAGACGAGAATGAGGTGGACATTGACGCTCTGGCGCACGGTCGGTACCGCACTAAGGGCGCCAACGAGGACCGCGCGCTGCTGATGGGCCATAGCCGGCAGGGCAGCCTGGAGGACGAGGAAGATGATGAGCGGGGGGCCATCCCAGAGACGGTCCACCATTAAGTCGTCACGAGTGCATTCAAGGCGTTTGGAGTTACAGTATTAGCATTAAGTACATATGTGATCAAGATTATGAACATCATTCATCCCACAGCGTAATGACCTCGCCATCACTTCGTAATCACTCCTCCCCTGCGCTCACTTCGCCTTCCACCTTAGTCGACTCGCCCATGCGGCAAACCGCTGCATCTCCGGCTCTGCCAACAGTCGATCCACCGTGTAATAGTACCGCGCCAGGTCCTCGTGGCTCGCGAACCGGTGCACCTGCCGGTGGCAAGCTCCACACAGCCATGCCACGTTCTGCAGCTCGTCCGCCCGGTGCCACCCCCTCTTGACCACTTTGGCATGCACAAACCGTGGAATCAGGTGGTGGTAGCTCAGATTGATCCAGTCGCGGCCGCAAATCTCACAACCCTCGGCCTGGTCACGGGTCGAGCGCGGTGGTGGCGGGGCCGCCGCAACGGCGACCATGTAGGACGAAAGAGCGGGGGCAACAATCTCGGCGGCCGTGTTGCCCAGCCCGTAGGCCTCCATGGAGTCGGCGACAGGGGAAGGGTCGAGGGTGGGGAGCAGCTCTGTGACACGTGCCGGGTTGAGTGCACCCGGTATAGGCACGCCGGCGGATGTGCTACCGTCCTCGGCGACGCCGTACTTGTTCCTCAGTGAAGCATCGGCGATCCAGAGGTGGTGCTCGAGTGTCCTCAACTCTTCGGGCAGCAGGTCAAACGTCTCGCGGGCGAGGTAGTCAACAAACTCGGCCAAGTCGTCGGCGGGGTCGGCTTCAATCTTGTCTGTGTTTTTGTCTTCGTTGTCATTCTTTAGTTGATTTTGTAGTGCTTTGCTTGCCTTTGTCTCTGGTGATTCAACAACCTCCCAGTCGTCATCGCCATCGGCATCTGCTTTGGTCTCTGCTTCCGCATCCGCCTCCGCCTCAGCCTCAGCTTTGGCCTCAGCCTCGGCCTTCTTGGCTTTACGTCTTCGCTGCTTCCGTTTCGGCTTGACCTCTGGCTCAGTCAGCTTGTTGATCAAAACTGAAGCCAGGGCATCACGGTAGACGGCATAGTTGGTCTCGGCAATGTCGACGTCAAAGATGGCGTCCGGTTGTGTGCCACACTCCATTGTGGTGGTGTTGTTGTTGTTGTTGTTGTTGTTGTTGTTGTTGTTGTTGTATGGAGTGGGGTGGTGATTATTGTAGCTATTTACTCGAGTTGACCTCATCCATCAATCATGCGGTGTATTGCCGTCTTATACAAGATCATTGTTGATATCTGCTACGGTAGTCTATCGACGTTTTGAAGTCTCGTCGGATTGACGTCAAGGTCGCTCGCTGTCTGTGAGAGCTCGGAAAGCTCCTGGAGCCCCGCAGCTTAGCGGCAGTTGACTTTGGAGCGCCCCCACAGCGCTGTACGATTGTCTGCCCGCCGAAGGTTTAGCGCCTCTTTTCGGCTGATTGACTCATGCGGAAATGGCACTGAAATCAAGAGACTACTACACTTACACGCCAACAAGGCAGACTTTCTTCGTCGGCGACAAAAGACTGGAAAGACTCCACGGCGGTCTTCGGCGTGCACGCAGCAAAACATAAAAAGCCTGCCGCCAAGAGATGTCAGAAAAGAAAAGAAAACAAAAGAATGAAGAATAATATGAAAATAGCGAGTTGTCGTCAAGAGAGAGAAGCCACGTTGTTTAACATCAACGTCGTTGACTGCCCGTTAAAGTCATACTTTTGTTTCTTTCATTTTTGGTGACTCTCACTTACACCCGACTCGTATTCACCGGCATGTGGCGTGCAGGAATCCAGGAACGGCTCCCGTCGAAGATTCGACGGGTTGTTCTATGCTTATTCCCATTTTATGTTTGTGTTTCGTGTCCCACGAATCCTTTCACCGAGAACCTGAGGACTGTCAAAGGATCAAGTCATACAGAAAAAGTCCTGATACAGTTGTAATACTAGGCAGACTCATCATGGCCGCCTCCAGCCTCGCATCGTTGCACGACCTGTAAAGGTTAGATTAAGGGGACTTGAGGTTATTTTGGGATTTGTTCAAAAAAGAAACGAAACAGACGAAACGGATGGCCTGCGTTATCGTGGACTTTTCGTAGATCTATCGTCATTGACAAAGTTGAATCGGAATGCAAAGCAAAAATAGACGCCACTCCCGCGAACCCGCACACTAAACTGACTTAGATCCCGCCCGTGTTAGCGGAAACAGCCGTACATACAGCGTCTTCACAAAGATGGCGATCATAAATGACGATGACTTCAAGATAGACACACTCAACTGGGTACAAATAGATGGTCAGCCATCTCTTCTCATCTTTACTTGAAATATGCGCACATTCTCTTAAATGCTCAATAAATGCGCATACCGGTAACCCTGAAGGCAATGCAGCCTTTACGCCTAGATCTGATCTCACTCTGAAGGAACAAAAAGCAAGTAAAACAAAAACGTCAACACCCGCTTATGAGACGCCTTCCCTCCGCTTATGTGCCTGTAAGCCGCATGCAAGTCGCCTACGCACAGCCTGCTGACCTCGCCTTCTGGAAGCCACCCTTCTCGTCTTGTCCTCCCTTTTGATGCAAGCCTTTTCGTCCTTCGCTTCCTCTCGTCTGATATTCCTATTCTTGTCGTCGGCGTCGACGACATTCTTTTCTGTGAATTTTATTTATATTTCCACCAAACATTGCATTCACCCACAGCCTCGCCTGTCCCCTCGATACAACCCCTGCTCGTGTTTTCTTCTCGTTTCTCACAGTTGCAACTCCTTGCGTTCCCATCTTTTCGCTTGGCAGGAAATGCACGCACACAGCCAATCGCTTGGCACCGCCACCCGCATTTTCTCATTCTCACTGCCCAAAAAAGACCAAGAAAATACATGACCAAGCCCTGTGATCAACACCCTTCTCCAAAAAATACAAAAATACAAGATACAAGACACGAGGTCAGAAGATCAACACATTAAAAGGCAAGGCGTGGCAGCTGCCTAATATTTGAGGAGGCTTGCTCTTTCCATTTTGGATCGCGAACAGAAAAGTTGTCAACAACACTTATGCTCACAGTCGCGCCTTCTTGTTTTGACCGCGACTTCCTTCTTTGGTGCCTTAACTCGCCCCTATTTCTGCCCACATCGCTCGTAGGGCTGAACAGGCAAACAAGATGGCCGCCTTTTCAACCTCTTTTCGTCGCCGGCAAGCGCAAGCATCGACGTCAACGTCAACCTCGACCGCCACAGCAACGGGCGACATCCGGCCACGACTCGGCGAGTCAGTGCTACCCTCACAGACGTCGTCCCAGCGCCACCCGCGCCGCGGACCTCTGCCGTCTCTTCAAACATCACCACAGCCGCCAACGCCAAAATCGCAGTCTTCATCCACGTCGTCCACCTCCTTCTTTGGCTCTCAGCTCGGCGGTCAGTCCGTCATAAACTACTCCTACACCGACTTGCCCTGGAAGCTGTTGGCCTACGACATTTACCACTCCTTTCGGCTTGCCTGGGCCCTGCCCTACATTGTTTGGCCGGTCACGCCCGCCGACTCGGGTCCCCTAGCCGAGCTGAGCCCCACGCTTGCCAACGTCTGGTGCATCGCCGTGCATGCCGTGCTGGCCGTGCTGCAGCTTGTATTTCTCGTCGGGCTGGTCCCGGCTGCGTGTCTGCTGCCAGTCTGGGCTGCCGCTGGACTGGTGCTTGCCTGCTTGGGTGTCAACCAACTGTTGTGCACAGTCTTTTTGAACGGCATCGGCGGCCAAATTGAGTACCATTCACGGCCCGAGTGTGCGCCCGTCCTGCCCGAGCATGCCCACGAGCAGTGGGTGTTTCTCAACGGTGTCGCTGTCGGCCAGCACTGGATGCAGAACAACCTGGACCGGCTCGCGTTGACCTTTAAGCGGCCCATTCTCGGTATACACAACAAGACGTAGGCCACCACATCGAGCAGTCTTTTTATTCATATTCAGTGCTAACTCTGCAGGTCCGGCATTCTGTTCGACGTCATTGAGTGCCTCATCCAGCGCAACTACACATACGCTACGCGCGATGTTCGTGTCTGCTACAGCATTCTCAAGGAAAAGCTGTACCGCCACGACATTACCAAGGTCGTCTTTATCCTGCACTCCCAGGGCGGCATCGAGGGCGGTCTCGTGCTCGACTGGCTGCTGCAAGAACTGCCACAGGACTTGCTGGCCAAGCTCGAAGTCTACACGTTTGGTAACGCCGCCAACCACTTTAACAACCCGCACCGAACAGTCGATGCCCAGAACAGAGAAGTTGCCGCTTTTGGGCCGACCTACGCAGAGCCGGAGACGGCTAGACACAAGCCGTCGTCGTCGTCCACGACGGACAACAACACTCCCGTCATCCCAGTGACCACCCACCGCACACCTTTCCTGGTGGCCGAGTCATCTGCTACCCGCCCTGCCGCTTTAACCGGCCAGGCCATCGGCCACATTGAGCACTACGCCCACACCAGCGACTTTGTCGCCCTCTGGGGCGTTTTGCACTTTGTCAGCTCCGTGCCTAAGACGCGGTCTATGCCCCGCTTCTTGGGGAGAGTGTTTGCCCGCAACTCTCCTCGTGGCGGCCACCAGTTCTGCCAGCACTATCTGGACGGCATGTTTCCCTTGGCCCGTCATCCGACCACCAACGCCGTTATTGGCTGTGCCGAGACGGGCAACGAGTTTATGGAGAGCGAGGTCGAGGTCGGCCGCGATGGAGACGAGAGTGCAGTCGTGCATGAGGCGTTTGAGCGGAGCTGGCTGGCTGCACTGGGCAATGGTGATAGTGTCGATGTGAACGGAGTAAACGGGACGAACGGCACCAACGGAGTGAGTGGCGAGAACGCCCCCTCGCTGGTCGAAATCCATGCCAATAGTCCCATTCTGGCACGCCAGGCCTCACACCCGCGCGCCGTCAAAGTCAAAGATGTCAGCCGGCTGTGGCTGTACCGCAACGGGAAGAGTTCGGATGATGGGTTTACGCGTGGACTAAGTCGGTTCTCGACAATGTAAAGCTGTTTGGACTTAACACACAGCATACTTTTGGATCGCATTTTTGGATACCCTATGCACTTTCTAGTTTGTACCTCGGATATCGTTTGAGATTTGGATATTAAGCATATTTGGATATCATTGCATATAAATGAACTATTAACATTCATCACCGCCCACTCACCCCTTGAACGGCACCATCCGCCGGTACGTCCAGATGCCTTGCTCCGTCGACACTTTGTCGTAACCCAGCACGCCCTCAACGAAAGCCAGCACCATGGCCGGGTTGAACTCAAAGATGTTGTTCTTCTCCGACGACAGCGTCACCTGGTCGTGCATCGGGCTCGAGCCCCAGCACGACTGGTTGTACTGCACCTCGACCGCGGGGGGATTGCGAGAGTCCTGGTGGTTAAGCCGGCACCACCGCTTCATGTACTCGCCCAGCAGACGCAGCGACGGGCTGTGGCTGCCCTGGATGACAATCTTCTTTTTGCCGTAGTCGGCCACGATCAGATGGTATGGCGGGCGCAAGAAGAGCTCGTCTGGCCGCGGCAGCGACTCCAAGGAAGGCAAGTACTCCAGCTTGGGGATGGTTGCCTCCGGTGCAGAGGCCGTTGCCGTTGCAGGCGCGTATGATGTTGGTGCTGGTGCTTCGACGACAGCCGCCTTTCCCGTCGCGGCGTCCATCTCGACATCTGCCCAGTCGTCACCACCACCCGCCGCCGCCGAAGTAGCAGCAGCAGACCGCACCGCCAGGCTCGGCGCCGGCTTTTTCTCCTTGAAGCAGTCCAACAGCCCGCCCCGGTACACCGCCGCAAACTCTCCGGGCACAGTGACCGCCCGCTTGTGCGGCAAGTACAGCAGGAACGACGACCGATCTTCGGACCACGATGTACCGGGTTCCGTCACGATGGGAAGCGTCGCATCCGATCCTGTCACCGTCACAAACAGCCGCAGGCCAATGTGTGGCTCTAGTCGGTCCACCAGCGTCTCGGCCCACTCCTGCTGCGCCGCGTCGGCATTGTCTGCCCCTTCCAATAACTCGGTAAACACCTTGCACCACAGCTCAACACACCCCGCCACCGCCGTGGCCAGCGACTGCTTGTCCGGATAGACCTTGTCGAGGTCGCCCAGCAGCTGGAGCCATTCTGGGTCAATCCTGATTGAGTAGCCCAACACCTTTTTGAGGTTCTCACGGGCGACCTGAACGGACGACGTCTCCTTCTCCCAGTAGTCGCGGATGGCCACCTGGAGCTTGAGGGGGCTAAGAATACAAAGGCGGGGTCAGCATGTGTCCATTGTGGGAAGTTATCACGGACAAGAAGGTGAGAATCCCCTCGCTTGCTGTTTCCTTTCTTATCAAATCTCCTTCACATCCTGTTTACTCACATTTTGCCTGCCATTTTGATGGTAGATCAACAGGGTGCAGAATGGTTCCGACGAGTCTTCTGTTCACAGAAACTCTCTACGCCAAGTGAAGCCGTTGAAGAGGGGGGAAAGAAGGTTGATGGAAAGTGGAGAGAGCTGAAGAGCTGAAGAAGGACAGCAAAAATGGAGAATAGACTTTCAGGAAGAAAGCGATCTCCCGTTCGGCTTTGTAGCGGGAATGCAACCCTTTAAAAAGGCTGAGGCAAAACCGTCCCAACTTTTCGCCAATACTGATTATCTCGCAAAACTGCAAGGCTGATACTCATCCACAACGAAATTAAGGGTCTTCGAGGCTGCCTTGGAAAGGGGAATCGATCTCGGTTCGCTGCCTTGTCCCTCGGAAGATTTTCTTGTTCTGAGGCTGAGGTAATCAGTGCCGAGCGTGTACTTCAATTACTCTGAATATCGATACCTCGAGAAGCTTACGAAAACAAAACAGGCCTCAGAAACTCAGCAACGAGATGTCCTTCTACTCCGTACTTTTCGCCTTTTAGCTTTTGGGTTGCCCCTTTTTCATCCCATCCTCCAGACCCCCATTCCCCTCACTTTCGTTTCTTTTTCTTCGGACAGTTTCCATTGCAAAACTCAAAAAGCAAGACCACGAAACCTTTTCTTTCTAGGCCGCAGGCAGTTTCGCTGTTGCTGTCATGCAGACTCAAGTCCCACTTCCAGCCGCAGCAAACTGATAAGAAACGACTCGCTGTCAACCTTTCGCACTTCTCATCCCCTGACACACACACCATCACCATGAAGCTTCCAACCTTCGGCGTTGGATAGCGCGGAGCTAAAGTAGGGAGAAGCGACCATTACGCGAGAGCTACTTTCAACTGCGCCAGCTCCAATTTTCCGTTGTCCTTTCTTCTCCTTCTTTGTCAACGAGACACGAATCAGGGTCAGATTCACGAAACGAGGCGTGTTTTTATCTTAAATAATTTTGTGGAACTTTCCGTTGGGGAAGAGATTGATAAAGTCGAAAAGGAAGAGGCATTACTCACAAGAAGGATGGAATGTGATGAGAAGGAGGCAGAAAGAGGAAAAGGGGGGAAAGAATGGCCAACGAAAAGAAGCAACAAAAAGAAGCAACGAAAAGGGGGCGCAAACATCGTGGGCTACGATCTAGGCGTTTTGTTGTTCAGGCAGATGGCCTCATTCGAAAAAGCCATGTTCTCGATTTTCGACTTCCGACGTCTCTCTCGATCCTTCTGGTGCTACACGCCACAAAAAAACTCAAACAGCAAAAAAGCAAAAGGTCGACAACGAAAAGCAACAAAAAGTGACAAAACTACACACATATCATGCACACATGCATACGGATGCACACATCTGCACACCCCTGGCAAGGCGGCCGGCAAGGCACTCCAACGACAAGGCGGAACTGGACTCTCCCAGATGGTGGTGAAGAAGAAAACCCAGCCAGAGGTGTGGAGGTGGGGGAAGCTGTCGTCGACCCACGCAGAAGCCAATCAATCAATTCCAGGCAGGGTTCGGTTGCCGTCCGTCCTTCTAGGATCTCTTCTCTTTTCGACCGTCTTTTCGACCCTCGACCTTCTTTTCTCCCCCTGTTATTTACGACTATCTTCTCTCGGGATCTGAGATCTCTTGTCCGTCTTGGTCTCTTTTTTTTTTGGCTGCCCCTCCCTGAAGCTGTGGTTTCCCCCCTGCTCTCATCCTGATTCCTGCCGTCTCGCCTTTTTTCTCCCTCCCTCTTCAGCTGCCGAGTTTCGTTCTCAGCCTTGACGACCAGGGTGAAAAGACCCCGACCTAGACCACGGCCCGTAAGCTTATTGCTCTCATGAACCTCGATGTATGGGTGCCCTTTCGTCTCATGCACTTGTCGTGTTACATCAATGCTGCGTCGTCTGGCTTTTTTTTTCCTTCCCTTTTTGTTTGCTGTTGCAGTATTGAACACACATGCTGTCCTCAGAAAGGGAAACCAAAAACACCATTACGTCAAAGGTCGACACCAAGGTTCAACAAAGTTAAAACTGCGCCTCGCTTGGCTGGGTGGTCTAGCGAGAAGTCAATTACCACCATCTTCCCCAAAAAGCCAAAAAAAGGGGGACCGTTCGCTAAGGCACGCCGGCAGGCACAACGACAGAAGCTCAAAGATGCAAAGAACAGCCCCAAACTTTCCCCCAAAGAGTGCTAGCCAGGAATACCGAACCCCGCCATTCTTTTTCTTTTACTCTTTCCTATGGCGCTAAACCGTTGCACGTTGCCTGTTGGCGTTGTCTATCGTTGCCTGTCTGTCGTTGGCCGGTGTGTCGGTCGCCTTTTCTTTCCGCTCCGGGACGCCTCTTTAGGGGGAAAAGAAGAAGAAAAACAAGCTCCGACTACGCCTCCTTAGGCACATGTTTTGCAGGAAAGGGGCTTGTCTGGCAGTTGTTGTTGCAGAAAAGAAAAGACGGAATTATTCCCCTGTGGCTGTTGACCAGGCCCCCCGACTTTCAGGGACTGACAGTGGCGGTCTGGACCTTTTCTGCTTGTTTGCTGGCTCTGGTTGGTGGCTGACAGCCAGCCTATTGTGTTACACGGCTCAACCTCTTTTCAACGACACTCTTTCGTGAGTGTCAACAACAATAACCTTCTCTCAACAACACCTGTCAACATCATGAACACCAGAACACCAACAAAACTAACCCTCCAGCTAGATACAAGTCAACGCAAGTGGGAATCCTCATGGACTGCCGTAATTTCAATTAACTTCTGTCTTCTGTCATTTCTGTCACTTCTTTCACTCTTTTACTCCAAGCGCATCCTGTCTTTCAGGGCCCCCGCATCGTCGAAGGAGACGTTAGCCTGTCGTTTCACTACACAAGTATGGCTTGCCAAGACAAATGCCAAGAGAAATTTCGAGCAGGGCACAGGGCAGGCATCGCGAAGGATGCAGACTAACACCACACAAAAAACACTGAATACACGCAGAGTACACACGGAGAATGAAGCTTGCGGAGCACCCGGAGGGGTGGCCGACCCTGGTGCCCTTGAAGTCCATGGAGACTTACGTGTAAGTCGCAGACGATACGAGTACGACAATACAAGGCTGTGGGATGGGAAAAGAAACGAAACGAGCGAGGAAAAAAGAGGGACACCAGCAAGGTGGCTGTTCTCGTTGACTGAGTAGCGCAACCCAGACAAGATAGTACAAGTAGTCGTCCTTTATGGTACAGCGAGAAAATAAAACAGGGCTCAAGAATGTTAAGAAAAAAAAAGAGACAAAGGAAAGGAACGACAACAGTAAACAAAAAAAATAAAACTATACCTAAAAGCACACCGGACTCCTCGCAATGTAAACTTTTTCAAGCAGAAAATCAGAAACAACCAAGCGCTACCACCACTAACGATTGCGCCTACGCTCTGCCTCACGACGCAAGCCGGTGACAAATTCGCACACAATCCACACTACAATAGTAAACATGTATGTTAAAAGCCAAACCGCAATCTGGTCACCCTCCGAGCCTACTGGGATGCCCCAAACAATTAGGCGAATGACTAAGGCAGTGAACAAAAGCCCGGAAGTGCAAAGCGCTAAGATCACGCGATTTTCAATAACGGTAAGGCCACGAATGTAGTCTGCCACCCAGCGAGTCAATGGGCAACGGGCAAGGACAGGCCGTAGCTGATGAGCCCCTGTTCTGGCAGCTGAGGGCAGCCCACGAACGAAACGAGCGTAATGCTCGAGACTAGAAAAGATGACGGGCCGCAAATCGCCTTGCAGACGGCCCATGTACACATTTGCGTTGTCGAGTGCCACCTCCAGTTCGTGGTGCTGCTCAAACACCCATGCTGTTGTAGCACGGGTAGCCTCGTCGTAGAAAGCCATGATTTGGTCGACCGAGATGTGCTGGTGGACAGTGTCGACGACGATGCCAACGACGGTGCCAACAATGCCGGTGACGGCGCTGCGAGTGTGGTGGAAAATGGAGTGCAGAGTCTCACGATCCATACCCAGACACAGCGTCCCCGCCACCGTTAACAAAAACAGAAACAGCAGCTCGCCCTGACTGAACGTGAGTTCGCCCTCATGTATCCGGAGCAGTAACATGAGAAAAGAAACAGCAACCGTGAATATGGCTATGTGAGGAATACAGCCCGGATCCTGTCTTCTGGGCCCCGCGGGGCTGGGATGAAGATCTGCTGCAGTTGGAGCTGCTGGAGTTGGTGTTCTCGCCACCCACATGGAAAAAATGCCCCTAAACGGTGTATCCGGCACAGTCCGAGCCCAAGCCAGAGCCTGAGCCTTCAGGAACTCATTTTGAGTGGAGACGATCCGTGCACGTAAAGATGGAGGCTCGGGGCGTGGCGAGGCGACACTCTCCATGAGCGGCCCAAACATCCAGTCCCAGTCACCATCGTCGTTGGGATCATTGGTACCCGCTACATTTGGGGCTTGGGCTTGAACCGCACGATGCCACGGGTTGGTCTTTGCCAGCGGGGGAATTTCTCGAGGAGCACCAGTAAAAGCACGAGGAAGAGAACGAGAACGCAAACGCAAACGCAAACGCAAACGCAAGGTTTCCACGTACCACGGGTTGTTGCTCGGGAGCGTTGATGCCCAGGAATAAGGGAACTCGGACTCACTAGCAGTATCGCTAGAATCCTCGCGAGGTACATCTTCGTCTTCAGCTCCTGCTTCAGCTTCAGCTTCGGAGTCACCGTCTGTGTGCGGACGGCCGTCCCGTCTGAGCTGAAAGACACCAAAACGGACGTGGGTGATTCTGGGGTCTGCCGGCTCCGGCTGGATTGGTACTGTATTGTACTCAGGGTGGCTGGGATCGAGTAAATTTGGAGTGGGAGACCGGCGGGATGAGGATGGTGCAGCAGATTCAGTATATCCAGAAGGCCCTGCATAAGTAGAAGAAGAAGAGCCCTCCTGATCGAGGCGCCGGCGCTTTTTGGACAATCTCTGCTCATTTTGGCGCACGAATTCCTCAGAGAATGCTCGGATGCCTTCCTCAGAGAGAGTGTTGGGCTCTGGCTCCGGTTCCGGAAGACTCTGGCTTTGATACATGATTCCTGCCTTGGGATGGAGATGCGAGAGTCGCCCGAATCCAGTAGGGAGACTCAAGTTTTCAAGAGGATTTCCATAAGCAAAACGATCCATAAAATAATCAGTCATGTTTTGAAGCCTGATATCTCTATTTATCTGCTCGGTCCGTCTGCGAAGATACCGCTGTTTGCGAATCACATAGCGCTCCATCGAGCCATCGCTGACGGGGGCAGTGGCGTTGCCACGAGCAGTAGTGTTCTGGCTGGGGCCGGCCTGACGATCAGACTGACCAAACTGGTTGTTGATGCTATAGAAGGCAGGAACGGGCAAGGTCGCGTGCACATGGGGCGGAAGCTCACGGTGAGCTGGAACCGGGGTCGGAGGAGGTGTGTGGGGGATGATCTCGGTATCATCCGCAAGCAGATCCGTGGCGGGAACCGGGAACAGCAGACCAAGACCCTGAGCAGAGCCTTGATCCGGAGCCGGGGCCGCATCCTCAGCCGAAGTGGAGGCGAGAGAGGGAGGAGGACCAGGTGACATTGTACGCGAGCTGGCCGCAGACATGGTGGGTGAGGGAGACACCGCGCAGACCATCTCAATGGAGCTCATGGAGAGCGCAGATTCCAGAGAGGAGGTGCGCTGGAGAGGCAATCCCGGCTCTACTGGCGACGTCGGCGGCCCGGGCGGGTACTCGTCCATAAGCTCCTCAAGGTCGTCGTGATAGGGGTTGTGGGAATCCATATCGAATGTTATATAGTGAAAATATTAAAAACAATAAAGAGTAGTAGATAGTGAGGACCAAATGAAAGTAGCTGATATTGGAGTAAAGAGATTTCCAAAAGTGACTTGGGGTTCTTGTAGGTGAAAAGGGAGTGTTTTGACGGAAGAAAGAAAGAGAAAAATGGGAGGGAGCGAGAGAGAGACGAGTATCTTAAGGACAGTAAGGGAAGGGTTTTGAACGATTTTTACGTCTCATTTTTCTTTTTCTTTTATTCTGTGCGCGCTGACAAGAGAACACCAGCACACACAATATTTTCGACGAGAAAGGTGCGAACGAGAAGGCATCCTTGCTGAGGAAGGGACGAGCGAGACAATTTTTCCCGAGGTCATGACGTTGGCACGCGTAACGAGAGGAGGTAAAGGTGAACAGTTCTTCGGAGTAACTGTATCACCAACACTGAATACTATGGGAGTGTCACTGAGAAAATAGATCCATGCAAGTCGATGATACAACGGCAGTCGCAATTATAAGGTATATGATTGAAAAAAGTGACTTTTCGATGCCGACATCAAACATTAGTAGATGCGAAGATACATTGGCTATAAGCATTTATGTCATTGGTTATTGTGAGCATGCTTGGGAACGATGCACAACATTTTTGATGTGGAAGGTTGTTAGATAATTGTGTTGGTTCAAGGTGCCCCTATTTCTGAGGTTCTCGTAAGGCTGTAAGGAGTCGATGTTTACTAATTACTAAATAGGGCGATTTCCCCACTTTTCTAGTACCTTTTTTTTTTTTTCTTTTTTGCTGCCATACGCACAAACTCTCTCTACTTCTCCAAACTTCTCCTCATATACATTCTCCAAGTGTCAAAAAAGTTTCTCCAAGTGCTGTAATTGCATTACCGCCAATGAGAAGGCAATGTCGTCAGTATGACTATGAGCTAGAAGCTTTTTGATGGCCGTTATCGAGGGACGCACTGATTTGGCATATCGCACTGTGCAGTTTTGCGTGGAAAACACAACCTCGCGTGACTTCCAGAAATTTTCAAGTTCCTGTTGGTTGGAAATATTATAACTAACCCAACAACATATCTACAATTCTGTGGCTTCCAACTCGATGCTGTTTGATTCCTCAAATTGGAGGAAACGGGAGCACAAACATGAGACAAAAACAGTAAAACAAAGAAAAGAAAGTCGTAGTTTCTGCTCAAAGATTCAGCGTGCTACAAGTTTGTGCAGGAACACAAAAAATTTCCAAAAGAGAAAAAAAAACAGCCGAGGCAGATAAGGATAGATGACGAAATGTCGTCTTCTGTGTTGTTTGAAATATTCGTTTTCCTGTTTCTGATCCACTTCCTAACTCTCTTAATCCTAGTGAATATAGAAAAGAGTCATTGGGAGTCTAAAAGTGATGGAATCGACGTCTGGATTTTACGGCACGTGAAAATCTTCACAAGTGGTATTGCTGTATGCTTTTCCCAACCCTTTTTGTTTCAAATTTCATCAAGGTTGACGACGTCGTTGATACTCTGTCTCATGGATACGAGTCTTTCCGATGAATAACAGTTTCTGGTAGCTCGGTGGATTTGTTCGAACGAAAAAAAAAAAAACCCTTCCACCTCCTATTCGCCTTTCGGTAACCTCCTCCGCTTTATATTCCAGCTTCAAGCCGTAGTTGAAGCTATGGGGCAAGAATAATCTGGGGATTTGATAGGCTGTAGACGTCGACCAGACGGGCTACAGTCGGGTCCCGGCACTGAAAGTGAAGAGGAGAGAATTGAGACGAAAGAGCTAGGGAGTGGGCCAATAGCAATACGGGGTCTCCGCATTCCCTTTTACTTTCGTCTCGGCCTGCACGAAGTGATCGGTTACGAGTCTGGGGAAAATTCCCCGAGGATAAAGGGCAGATGTTAGAGGAGAGAGATAGCTGGAATGCCACCGAAATGAAGACGAAACACCCACCCCCCGAAAAGCCAAGACGAGGAGAAAAGGAGAATACTTTACAGTAGAGAGAAAGTGGAAGATTAGCATGCCAAGACAATAATGTTCCTAGTGACGCGACGTTGGCCACGCTTCCGAGAGATCTCTACCGGAGATCTGACTTCCCCAGACCCCAACTTCTCTCTTTTTTTCGCATCTATTCTTTTGCCAATCTACCCGTCTTTCCGCTGCTTGGCACAAAACTGATATGTTCAAGAGATACTAAGCAAAGAAGTTATACAACTCAGTGCAAAGATAAGACGTTGTGATTGTGGTGTTTGTTAATACCCAGGAAAAAAGGCCTCTGCACTACAGCATCCTTCATTCACATCCCATCCCCCCCTTCCGGGTGACGCGTCATCCCATCCATAATAATGAACGTTTACGGCTTTCGTACACACGTACTCGACTCTCTTTTTTGTTTGACTCGTATGTTAGATAATGCTAGGAGAAATAAGCACAGTGGACAGCATACGATGGTTGTCTCGTAGACAGGATGAAACAGAGTCTTTCTCAGCAATCTGAATCTCTTTAACCGTGCTACCGCTGTTATCTATACTTCTTACGTATGTATCTTCTTGCTCATCATGTTTTCTATCTCACGATCATTTTATCTTGGATGAAGGTCACTATCGACTGTCGGCCTTTTCTTTTCCGTATGCGAGTGTATCACCATATTGGGGCTGTTCGTCCCGTAGACCAGCCGTTATTGCCATATTGTTCTAACGGAGGTGGTATTATTGCACATATTACTGCTCTGTTGAACTTGGTACAACTGTTTCGCTCCCTTTATCCCGGAATCTTGGCCTTTTCCATGCAAGACACTTGCAACCCTCTTTAGCCGCAAGTGGCGGAGACAGTGCGATAAGAGGAAGATATTGCTGTACAGACAGAAAATATAAAGGAAGTAAGATAGAACAACAACTACCAAGAAAAGCCACAAAATGCCAAGACTTTCTAGGAGAATAAAAGAGAAACAAGCAATAGAACAAGCAATGGAAGGAATAAACGCACTGCCGGCAGTACCTGCCGGCAGGTCTTTGGATGTTGTTTTGATCTTCTTGGTTCGTCTTGGCGTTCTCTCATTCTGTTTCTGTTTCCCATCTTTTCCGTATCGTGACTTTGAGCTTGCTTCCTGTCTCTTTCCTTAATATCCCTCATTAAAATGTCGCTCAATACGAAATGCCGTTAGAAGCCATGTTAACAAGAGAACTGCAAGTGAATTCGAGTAAGATGATTGAGGAGATTTAATAAAGAATTGAAAGAACAAAACAGGACATCCCTCGACGCGGACCCCGGGCCATTTTGCCTACAGTGGGTGTGTAAAGCAATTGCAATGAGTGGTCGATCGTGCCCCTTTCCCAAAAAAAACGACATCCTTGTCCTCGCTCCTCTCCGCTCCATCCACCTCCGCATCTTCCCTCCCGTTCTCCACTCCAATTGTATCTCCCCTTGCCCACGACATTCATTGATTGTCACAGGATATCATTGTATTGTGTTGAGTTCTACCCAGTCATTTCTCTCGTATTTCACTCATATATGTTTCCAGCCACTGTCGTGTGCTGCTGACGGCTCCTTCTGCCGTGTTGTGTAGAATAAAGGCACGCACTTCATTTTGCACTTTGCATTGCATATCCACATAAGGAACGTGAGCACTCTGTACTGCTTTCTACATTTCTTGTATCCGCGCTTTCCACTTCCACGATTGAACTCGGCATGACTCGTTATACTTGAGCATTCGTTCTGGACTCTGACTTTTGTTTGGCACTGAATGCGCTCTCGCCAGACTCTACCCGCTTTCAATAATATCGTTAGTATTATTGCTATTATCCACAACCTGCCCAATCGGCAGCATGTCTTTTTTTAGGCATTTTCCCTTGGCATTTACTGCCCTCATTCGTTTCGTATCTCTTTCAACATACTTCCTCCGCTCCAAGCCGTGTTTTCCCAGTGAGCATCTACTCTTCCTTTCAGCCTTTCTCTTCAGCCAACTCATGTCGGTTCTTGGTATTTTCTATCCCAAGTCTTTATTCATATTCCCACAAGAGGGGGTCTGCAGCTCGGCATTTCTGGCCATGAATATGTTTCTGTTTGGTATCCCAAGCAAGCCGCGCGTCGCTACTCTCTGTCGTGTCTCCTGGATATTGGATTTCATTTCTCCATCTACATCGCCCTCATCTGGAGATTAATATCGTCAAACATGAACGAGACGAACCCGTCTTGGGAGGACGGAGGCTGGAGGCGAAATGAAGACACAGATTAGCAAAGGAGACGAACTTTGTGGGGAAGCAGAAGAAGGAGAAAAGTATTAAAACGTCTAGACATCTCGAACATAAACGTAGAGGAGATGGCGACAAGATCACTGTTCTTTCTATTTTCTTTTCTTTTTAATTCACAGTCTGCCCACTATGGGCGTCAATGAGATCAACGGCTCACGCGATGAGCTGGCAAAATGCTCCACCACCGGCTCACCTCCGTCATCGTCTTCGTTGACCGACTTGGCGGAGAAGAAGACGGCGCACACAACGACGACTGAAGTGGATGCTGACGAGGCCGTGTTTGAGCATCTGGAGAATGAGCTGTAAGTTTGCCCTGTGGCCAACAAATTCAGAATAGCACCTAAAATATTGAACATCGCTAACGCGATGTTGCTGCAGCGCCCAATATGGCGTCAATGAAGACCAGTACGAAGAGGTCAAGCGGCTGGCCAACTCGTACACCTTGGAAGACACCCGTGCGCGCATCGTCAAGATTGTGCAGATCCACGAGCACGACCCCAACTTCCAGCACGCGCTGATTGAAAAGTTCAAGGCATTTCTGACAAACATGGACATTGACGCGCACCCAGAAGACCATACCGTCTTGATCCGGGAAGTCAAGATTGAGGTGGCACTCATCACGTACAACAGTCCGTATGCACAGGTGCGGGCGGTGGTGGCCAATGTGGACGACCCCATGATGCCGTCGTCGACAGTGCGAGCATGGTTCATCGGACTGTCGTTTGCCGTGCTTCTCGCCTTTGTCAACCAGTTGTTTTCCATCCGCCAGCCGGCCATTATGATTGGGGGCAATATCGTACAGATATTGGCGTACCCCTTGGGTACGGCAGCAGCACGCATTCTCCCCGACTGGGGCGTCACGATCCGGGGATCGCGTGTCAGCCTGAACCCGGGACCCTTCTCGCGAAAAGAACACATGTTGATTACGATTATGGCCACTGTTGGCGGTGCCGCGCCGTTTACAAGCTTGATTATCTGGACGCAATACCTGCCGCAGTTTTTCAATCAACGGTATGCCGGTCGGTTTGCATACCAAATCTTGATCGGTCTCGGCACAAATTTCATCGGGTACGGCCTGGCAGGCGTCTGCCGGCGGTTCTTGGTGTACCCGAGCTACTGTGTGTGGCCGACATCACTGGTGACGATTGCGTTGAACACGGCATTCCACAGCAACACACCTGTGCGGCATCGTGGGCCTTTTGGCAAGCTGGTGACCATGTCCCGGCTACGCTTTTTTTTCTTGGCATTCTGCTGCATGTTTGCCTACTTCTGGCTACCCAATGTCATTTTCCAGGCACTGTCCATCTTTAACTGGATATCCTGGATATCTCCCAACAATGTGCGACTCAATAGCGTTGTGGGCTTCAACAATGGCCTCGGCTTAAATCCCTGGCCGACGTTCGACTGGAACAACATTCTGCACTTTGGTAGTGACCCATTGATGCTCCCATTTTTTACGACTTTCAACAAGTTTGCCGGTAGTTTCTTTTCGTTGTTCATCATCCTGGGATTGTGGTACAGCAATGCCTTCAATTCAAGCTACCTGCCGCTCAACTCGAACCGCGTTTTTGATCATTTCGGCAAGCTGTATAATGTCTCGCAGGCTGTAGATGCAGATGGCCTCTTTGATTCCGCCAAGTATGAGGCCTACAGTCCTGCTTTCTTGTCAGCCGGCAACATCAACATTTACATCTTTTCATTTGCCATCTACACGGCCACGCTGGCCTACGCCATCCTCTACCAGTGGCACGAGATAAAGTTGGGGTTTTCCGAGTTCTACAACAGCATGTTCCACCCCCGCCGCTCCCGGGATCGTGGCCGTTACGAAGATGTCCACAACCGTCTCATGGGTGCCTACAAGGAAGTCCCCGAGTGGTGGTTTGCCGCCATTTTGGTTCTGGCCATCATCTGTGGCATCGCTGGTGTCGCTTTCTGGCCCACCCATACCTCGCCCGGGGTTGTCTTTTACGGCATTGCCCTGTGCATCATATTTATTGTGCCCATTGGCGTCATTCGTGCCATGACGGGCATCGAGGTTAGTCTGGGCATTTTGGCCGAGTTTATTGGTGGTTCTCTTGTTCCCGGAAACCAGCTCGCCATGAACTACATGAAGGCTTATGGCATGGTCACGGCATCGCATGCCCTGTCTTTTACCAACGATCTCAAACTCGCGCACTACGTCAAGATCCCGCCTCGACAGACATTCGCCGTACAAATGACGGCCACACTCGTGTCGACCTTTGTCTGCACGGCCGTCTTGAACTTTCAGGTAAGCTCTTCTTATCCTCGCTGCGCTCGCTTCTTTTTCTGTCCTCGCGTCGCTCGTTTCTCCTCCAGCATCCTCCGCTGGCCTCTCCGCTTCGCTTCGAAACTCGCTAACACTCGCAGATGAACAACATCCCCGGCGTCTGCACCATGGACGCCCCCAACCGCTTCACCTGCCCATGGGTCAACTCGTTCTTCACGGCCTCTGTCCTCTGGGGCACCATTGGCCCTCGCAAAATCTTCGGCATCGCCGGCCAGTACTCCATGTTGCTCCTCGGCTTCCCGCTGGGACTGGCTATTGCCCTCGCCTTTTGGGCCGTCAAGCGCCGTTTCCCGCACCATTCGTGGCTCCGGCAGGTCCACCCCGTCGTTTTATTGAGTGGTGCAATCCACTGGGCCCCCTACAACCTCAGCTACATCTGGCCTGCCGTGCCGTTTGCGTACCTGTCGTGGCAGTATTTCAAGAAAAAGTGGCCCGGCCTGTGGTCCGAGTACAATTTCGTGCTGTCTTCGGCCCTCTCCAGTGGCATCGCCGTGGCCGGTCTGGTCATCTTCTTTGCCATCCAGTGGCCCGGCATCCAGATCAAGTGGTGGGGCAACACCGTCTCGTACCAGGGGTGTGAGAACAAGCTAGATACATGCCGGCTGCAGTACCTCGAGAAGGGGGAATACTTTGGACCAAGGCTTGGGGAGTTCCACTAAGTTGTGTCAGTTGATCCGATTGTATTCCGTGCTGGCACTTACGATAACGACGATACGTTTGCATTTCTTTGGTGTGCTTGGTCTCAGTTTCGGTTCTTGGGTTCTCTCTGGCTGGATATCTTTGGTCTCTCTTTTTGGAACTGTGTTTGGTGTTCATCATGATCTATTAGAGCGTTCCCTCATTCCTGTCTTTATCTGTACATGTCTTTATGGTCTCGTATATATACACAACATACTTTCGTTTCTTCCCTCCCAATACTTCATGTCAACACAATCGCCCCGTAAGATGGCATCATTGCTTTGACGTCTGCCCTCTGCCCCGTTCTCTCTTGCAAGGAGACTGCATCCGACAAGAGCCGGTGTGCCCTTTGCAAATGGTCACCAAGTACGGACATGCCTGCAAACCGTTCCAGGACCCATTTCCTGTGTAGCAGGTCCGTGGTCTCCAAAGCGACCACAAACAGCGGCCATGCAATTCTCGTAAGAGCTGCATCCCCACCCTGTCGGTGTGCTTGGAAGGCGAGACGGAGAATCTCGCCGAGAGCAGTCGTCACTTTTGTGGTAATATTACCCGCCACTCGGGCGTATTCGATTTCCACGGCGTAGAATGTCGGCACCACAATCCGGAGGTTGGCCACCAGACCTCGGGGCTGACCGGCATTGCCGTCCCCGTTGCTATCTATCGACAATGCCCGCGCCACATCCAGGACTTCGCCAAAGGCAGACCGGATTTTGGTAATGGCCCGACCGATGCGTTCTCTCTCACGGTCAAAGTCGTCGCCGCTCGGGTCGAGACTGCTGAGATTGGCAATCATCCTCCGCAGTGGACCGCAGCAGGTGAATAGATGGAACACACTGCGGTTCGCCAGGTCGTCGAGCAGTTCCACTTGCGGGTACGCTGATGCCCAAGTGACGCGGTATAGTGGGTTGGAGTAGCGGTGCATCCGGACCAAAAGGTCGACAGTATTGTCGTCATCGCCGACAAAGTCCGGGACAGCAGCGGCCGCAGTTTCAATCTCTGTTTGGGCAATATTGGCACCGCCCTCATCGGTTTCGCCAACGCGCTGTGTGGCTGCCAACAGGTCGCTAATGAGTGCCCGGTCAAAGAACCCGCCGAGTCCGACCGCCGCCGCTGCCGCGTCAATGTGTGCAATCCAGATGAGCATGCGGACGGTGTAAAGCGACAAAGGTGCCGACGTGGCCACGACCTTGTGCTGGGCCAGCAGAGCAGCTCCCCTCAAGTGATGGGCCATCCCACGACCATGCGGATCTCCAAACTGCTGTTCATACAGGAGCATCAACCAGAGTGTCGACAAACAGGCCTCGAGGTTGGTCTCTGGCGTTCCCATCGTCAGGGATGGCGATGTCGTGTTGCCGATGACGGATGCGAGCATGTGAAGAGCGGCTGCGTAATGTTGTGTTGGCCGGCTGTCGTTCACGGCTGTCGTCGTATTCGAAGAACTTGCCGCTTCTATCGCCTCCAGCCGCAATGGAGCCACCGCTCCTTTCCGTCTCTGTCTCCTGACATCCATCTCGTGGAACCCCAGCGCCAACGCCATGTGCATCACCATCGCGCTGTCCCGTGCCAGGCCGAACATGATGCTGATGCACCCATATTGCGGGTGTTTCGTGTGATGATACTGTGCAAATGTCGTTCGGAAGTACCGGAGGGCTTCGTGGTCGGAAGAGGTCAAGGCCAGAGAACTGTTGGAGGTTGCGATCAAAGGGAGGTCGAAGAAGTCGGGGGCGGATGACGTCGGTGAGGCAGATACGGAAGGCGATGCACCCGGTGACGTCGACGCCGCTCGCTGCCGTGTCCGGGATGTCGTCCGTGCCTTGGGTCGCGGGGTGTAGTCGCACACCAGCCCGCCCCGCTGGCACCGACCACAGACGGGTCGCTGTTCGTCACAACGTTTCTTGGCTGCCTTGCCACGGCACGTCCAGCACCCGTTGCGGGAGCGGGGGGCACTGCGGCCGCGGTGGACATGAGTGACGCCGGAGGCGGCGGTCATTGAAGAAAGCGACACGGCGGAGCCAGCCGACGCCGACGGAGTCGTTATCGAGGAGGTCGTCGTGAACATGATATGGGTGTTGTCAATGACGATCGTGAGGATGGACTTTTGTTGCAGAAAAGCCGACGTCGGCTATTTAGTCGACATAATCTCTTTTCATTTTCGCTCTCCCCTCCTTATCTTTCCCCCCTCCTATCTCTCTGCTCAAACGACCACGACTGACTTCCCGAACTATCTGCCGGCCGAGGCGCTAGTCGGCTTCTAGACCCGCCCACGGCCCCACCGCCACATAATTCCGGTGTTAGTGGACTTGACATCAATTGGTAGGAGCAGACAAGGCACGAGAAGCAAAGAACATGGCAAGTCAGAACGAAGATGATAAGTCATTTTGCAGACCTCTTCCCCAGTTTTTCAAAGTACTGGATGATGGCTGAGCAATAATTGGCATCAAGGATTGGCATTTGTCGACGCGGGGAAAGTGGAACTCTGCAAAGACACATCCCCATGCGGAGATTTAGTCTAGTCGTGGAGAAGATGGAGATGACAAGATTTATCCTTCCAAGGCATTTTAAGACCACGTTGTATACGTATTACTCTTGTTCTTATGATTCGTGCATTTATTGCTCTGTCTAAGCGGGCAACATTGTTCTATCTTGTTGCTCGCAGTCTCCTTCCCTTTCCTAGGTCTCCTCTTCTCCACCCCCCACACTAGTAGACATACCGGAACTGCTTGAGCTCAAAGTCTGTCTGGTCCGACAGGCCCAGGGCCACATCCACCTCCTCTGTGTTCTCATTGGCCACCGCGCCATACACACGGTCGCGGCGCTTGTTCTCCCACACGAGGTACGCCCGCAGAATGGCAGTAAGGGCCACCGACATGCTTATACACGCAATGCAAGCCTTGAAGCCGCTCGGGTAGGTGGGCTTCTCACGGGCCAGAAACAGCTGTGGGGAGGCGACATTGGCCGCACAGTAGCCCACAAACAGCGCCGCATTGGCCGTCGTCTTCTTGGTGAAGCCGGCAATGTTGGCCGTGCCCATGGCGAACAGCAAGGGATAGTTGGCCGAGAAGGCGATGCACAGACAATAGCCAAAGAAGCGGGCCCAGACGCGCTCGGCTTCCAGTTTGTAGACTATGGCGGCGCCGGCAACGCTCACAGTGTAGTTGAAGATCATAAAGTAGGTGCGACTGTTGGGAATATAGGTCGAGCCGATGGTGGCGATGAGGACAAAAAGGGCCTGGAAGGCGGTCGAGATCATTTGAACGAGGTAGGTGTGGACCGTCGAGAAGCCGAAGCCCTGGATGATGATGCTTTGGAACTGAGGGAGTTAGTGGTGAACATTCGAATCGAGCGCAGCGAGGGAGGGAGGCTTACACTGGCCAGACCGTTGGCGAGGGACATAGCGACCATGATCCAAAACAGGAGCCACAACTTGATATCCTTGAGGCCCTCCAGCAATTGGTACAGCTTAAAGTGCTCGTCCTTGATGCTCGTCATGTTGGCGGCCACGCGGACAACAGCCTGTTGACGCTGCTGTGGGGTCAGGAACCGGGCTGTGGCCGGGTGGTCGGGCAGCAGGTACAGCAGACCCAGGCCCCAGACGACAGTGACACCGCCAAACAGCAAGAACAGAACCTGCCAGGGCTGCAGCACAGGGCTCTTAACAAAGCTGATGCCGTAGGCCAGCAGCGACGCGAAGAAGCCGGCAATGACGTTGCCCATGAACCATACGCCGTGGCGCAGCGGCTGCTCCGAGCGGGTATACCACATGGAGACGAGCACAGTGAGGCCGGGGGCAATGGCGGCTTCCGTGACGCCGAGGAAGAAACGGGCGACCAACAAGCCAGCAGCGTTGGTGGTGCCCGTCGTGCACAGAAGAACGGAACCCCAGGCGACACAGGCACCGCCAATCAGCTTGCCGACAGGGAGGCGGACAATAAGATAAGACGCCGGGTAGGAGAACACCAAGTAGCCCAGGTAGTAGATACTGCTGGCCCACGAGTAGGTCAGGCCCGTCAGGTGCAGGTCGGTCTCCAGGCCCATGATGCTCGAGTAGCTTAGAGCGGACTTGTCCAGTGTCTGGAAGAGATAGGAGAAGAGCATGACGGGCACAAGGTACAAGTCGATACGCTTGAGGAGTTTGTTATTTTCCTCGAGCGTGAGAACAGGCACGGCCGTGGCATCTTCAAAGTCCTTTTCAACATTGTGTAGGATGGCCTCGGTGACGGCGCCCGCGGCCACACTCGGAGCCTTGGTGGCGTCAGCGTCTGTGTTGGTCATGATGTCCTTTTTGTCTTCGTGTGACATGTTGAAAGTGTGTGTGAAGAAATGTGTGAGAAAGTTGATGCTGTTGAGAGGCAGCTTGAAGACAAAATTTCGAAATCTTGTTGCTGGTGGAAATGCCCTTGATATATTCACTTTCCGGCCATGGTCGTGGTATCTTTGTGGATGCTGTCTCGTGGTGTTGGTCAGCTCCTTTCCTATCAGTCGTGCAGGGGCGTAAGGATGCAAAGTCCCCAGTCAAGGGAAGTCAAGTTCCGATAACGTTGCTCACTTGCTCAGCCTCCACAACCCTACAAGGAGGAGGAGGAGAAGAAGCATCAACATGGGGTCAATCAGCGCCAAGCCGTTATCAACGTGCACAGCGGCTGCAGAGATAGTCGGCTAGCGGCTATCTCGATTGCCGCTCGCTAGCACAAAGAAGTGCATAGCGTGCATTTGTGTGCATGGCGCTGGTCAAGATTGTCGCTCCAGGAGGGTAATGTGGAGTCGTTTTCTCCGCATTATCGACCAAGGCCCCAGACTTGTTATGTTTTAAGTTGGTGCGGTATCTTGTTAGTCGAAATGATTAGTTTAGATTGGCGGTGTTGTGGAGGAGACGAGACGTAATCCAATCTGGGCAGGCAAATTGCTAAAGCATTGGGCAGTCAAAACTGAGCGGGAGCTTTCTCTTTCTTCTCATCTCCCTTGATATGATTGATTCTTGTCTCAACTTCTTTATCCAAGTCAATTCTCTCTTTGCATCTCCAATCCTCGTGCAACAATTCCCAAAATACTCCAATATACCCAAAGCCACAGTCGACATCCACCCACCCGACATGCCTTCCTCGACATCACACGACCTCAAGACACGCAGTGGCGGCAAATCCGACCCTGTCCTCGGCAAGGCCCGCAAGACCGTTGGCAAGACCGTCAAGGACCTCGAGTTCGACCTTACCGAGCTCAACAAGGGCATCCACAGTCACCCAGAGCTGGGCTATGAAGAAGTCTATGCTCACAAGACCATCACAGAGTTTTTGGACAAGCAGGGTGATTTCAAGGTCACACGCCATGCCCACAACCTTGACACGGCTTTTGTTGCCGAGAGCGGTGAAGGTGGAAACCTTGTCGTGTTTTGTGCCGAGTACGATGCGTTGCCAGGAATTGGCCACGGCTGTGGTCACAACCTGATTGCAACCGCTTCCGTCACAGCTTTTGTGGCGGCAGCACGGGCTCTCAAGGAGAGCGGTAAGCCTGGTCGTCTTCGGTTACTGGGCACACCGGCCGAGGAGGGCGGTGGAGGCAAGATCAAGCTGTTGGAGGCGGGTGCGTTTGTTGACCCCGAAGGCTCCGAGGGTCAATTGGCCGCTGCTGCTATAATGGCCCACGCTATGTCCTCGGTCCCCGGATCCAAGGGTACTGCAGGTTTCCGCACACTGGCCTCGCGCCGTTTCCGCGTCTCCTTCCACGGCAAGAACGCCCATGCTGCCGTCCAGCCCTGGGCCGGCCACAACGCGCTGGACGCCGCCGTCGCTGCCTATTCGACCATGTCCATGCTCCGCCAACAGATCCACCCGGACGAGCGTATCTGTGCCGTCATTGAGGACGGCGGCGTCGTGCCCAATGTGATTCCGGATCACTCTCGCATGGCCTGGGTTGTGCGGAGCACTACAGCCGACGCCGCCGAG
The DNA here is from genome assembly GCA_029298735.1 of Ophiostoma sp. CBS 140.51. Taxonomy (NCBI): domain Eukaryota; kingdom Fungi; phylum Ascomycota; class Sordariomycetes; order Ophiostomatales; family Ophiostomataceae; genus Ophiostoma; species Ophiostoma sp. CBS 140.51. Next base: position 48,318 of record JANSLP010000149.1, read on the forward strand.
GCACTGTACGACCGCGTCAAGAACTGCATCGAGGGCGCCGCGCTGGCCAGTGGGTGCAAGGTCGAGTGGGAAGGGCCTCTACTGGCATACAAAGATTTGAGGGTCAACACGCCCTTGTGCCAAGAATATATTGAAGAGATGGCCTGTATCGGAGAGCACATTCTGGACAAAGACCCTGTGGTTTCGTCGGCCGGTACGGATATGGGCAACGTGTCGCAAGAGCTGCCCGGCTTCCACGGCATCTTTGGCATCCCCGCACCGCCTAATGTGCCACCGCACCACCGCGACTTTGCGGATGCATCGGCGACGCCCGAAGCACAAGCCGCAGCTCTTCAAGCTGCACGAGGCATGGCGATGTTGGCGCTGCGGGTTTTGCTGGTGCCCGGTCTGGTCGAGAAGGTGCAGGCCGATTTCGAGGAGAATCGATCGGACAAGGGTAGCGACAGCGAGAGAAGTGATGCGTGAGAGTTTCGTCGTTTGTGGTACCGTTATGATCGCTTCGTTTGTACATATTGATTGAAAGTTACAATGCTACTTCTACCCCTGAAATTGGTACTTCTGCACCTTCCCGTTTGCCCTTTCCCGTTTGTCGTGCCACCACGTGATTGTTGTTGAGGGGTCGATCGATGCTGCCTTTTTTGGATGCTTTTGCCCCTCGCTCTTTCCCTTCTCGTAACTCACCATCTTTCTCCTCGTTTGGGTGCTTCGCATTGTTGCAATAGTTGGTATCATCAATTTGACTTTCACAAAAAGACACTTCATCACCACCACTGCCGATTATCGCAATCGCATCAGCACCATGGCGACCTGGTCGTGGATTTACGTCTATCCGGTGGTAAGTACAACTTAAACGCGGGCAATCGCCGTGCCTACAACAAACTCGCTGGACTAACCAACCTTGCAGCTTCTCGTTATTCTTTTCGGTGTCGCAATGTAAGTGTCTTCTTCTCCGAAAGTTATTGTACTCTACACTGATTAACATGAGGGTACTATAGCTACGAACATGTCTTCACGACTTCTCTTTCACTCCCGCTCTCGCCGGTCCTTACCGTCCTTGCCATCGTCCTTCCCGTCCTCAGCTTTGCCAACACGATCGCCCTTCCTGCTGCTTTAACTGCCACCGACAACAACGACAGTCCCACGCTTGCACTCACACGCCGCCGACCCCTCCTTGTCGCCAGTCTTTTGCAGGGCCTCCATCTTATCCAGCTCCTGTTGGCTATTATACTCGCGGTCTTCTTCCTTGAGCGCACAGCGCCTTCGTCTATCCGCTCCTGTCTTTTGGGCACCGCCTGGCAGCACCTGTTTACCACAAAGAACGCTGCCGCTTTGCGCCGTATCCAAGACGCTTTGGACTGCTGTGGCTTCAATTCCGTGCGGGACCGGGCATGGCCATTTGCTGAACATGTGGGTCGGGGCGGTGGTGTGGCATGTGCTGAACGATTTGGGCGTACTCAAGCTTGCGCAGCACCGTGGACGGCTGCACTCCAGAGGACGGCCGGTATTGAAGGTGGCATTGCTGCAGCTGTATTCCTCCTGCAGGTAGCTTTGTACTTTGCCGCGCCATGGGTGAATGCACAGCAGCAGCGCCGACAGCAGAACCGCCCTCAGCAACAGCGGGAGAGTGGTTGGGCACGTCTCTTCTTGCCGTTTGTTGCCGGTGGTGTTCGGGGTGAGGGAACTGACGGGAGCCAGCGACCACTTCTGGGCAGTGGCAACGACAATGATGGCCGCGGATATGTCTACGAAGAGAACGACAATGCCGACGAGCAGCCAAACGGACAAGAAGGAAACACAGAGGGAAACGAGAATGCTCAGAATGGGGACACTGTGGATGAAGAGCAAGCCCGTCGCGGTGAGCAAGAGGGACAGCAATCTACTGGCCAATATGGAACCATTGCGCCGCACGATGCATGGAGGGCAGACTGAGCATGAAACATTTTAGACGAAGAGTTATAGGAAATGTATTGTAGTCATTTAGAAGACGAATCCTCTGACTAGACATGCGATGATGGGTATCATGGGGATTAAACACAGGAGATGATGCTCAATATACAAGCAAATTAAGTAAAATACCTTCCAAAGATCCGATTACCACCATCCCGGCCTCTGCCGCCTCGGGCAGATGTAGCCGCACAACCGCCAAAACATGTTTGCATACTCCAACATTGTCTCCTTCCCTCTTGTTGTGGCAAAGACATTCACGTCAAACACGCGGATCTTGTTGAGTGAGGTTTCGTAGCGGTTTGTCAACAGCATGTCCAGCGCCTGCTGTGTCAGCTCGCCCTGCGCGTACAGCTCCCGCCAGTGTAGCTGCCATGTCGGCCACGCCGTCTGCATAAAGTCGTGCAGCTCATTGAAGCGGTCCTCGTCGAAGCCATTCATGTTGCCAATACACCCACATGGCAAAATCATAGTCTGCACAATATCGCCGACAGTGCCATCCGGCTCTTGATACTGGCCCTCCAAATTGGGCTCCGGCGGGACCATCCGCAACCCGTTGAGCGGGTCCAAGGACTCTGTCTTGTCATTTCTGTGCCAGCCCGTGGGAGAGGGAATCCAACGGAAATAGGGCAAGATACCCTCGGGGACGCGCGTCGTAAACAGTCGCGCCGGCCACGACTTGGTCGTCCGGGGCGCGCAGCCCATCTCTTGTTTCAAGGCGGCGGGTGCCGGCGGCGTCCAGCCTTGCCAGCCATTATGCTGGTTGGCTTGGCCGTTGCGCACGGCCATGTCCATCATGGCGCTGTCGTGCATGCACAGGGCTGTCCGCTGCAGCAGGGCCGACGGTTTGCTCTTTTCGGATCCTCCGCAATGCTTGTAGAACTGTATGAACCGGTTGCCGTACTCCTCAAGGAGCTCGGTGATGTAGCGCAGGTTGTCGACAGGGTTGACGTAGTCGACGTACCACTGCTGCCGCTGTGTGGCCGTCAAAACCCGGCGGAGGGCGGCGTCATTAATGCTGGCATACTGTAGGCGGTCCTTGAGGAAAATAGTCTCGCGCAGGGCGATTTCGAGTTTTATGAGGATAAAGGGCGGCATCCACCTTCCGGCGGTCGGTCCCGGAAGCGGATTCGTGTAGTAAGAAGGCCGTGGTGGAGACATTGTAACCGTAGGATGTTCAGCTGAAGCGTCATAAAATCTTGACGGTGAATTTGTATGATGGAAAAAATGTAGGTCCTTTTTGTTTTGATGAAAAAGGGGGCACGGCGATGATCATCAACCTGAAGCGTAGATGCTCAGCCTGCCACTTGCAACAATTATTTTTCTTCTCCTCCCACAGATCCTGGCTTGATAAAGGTACAGCTCAAATGTATCTCGTCATATGGCCTAGATGACGCATCCTCAGCTTTTTTCGGAGTAAGCGTTCTGGTTCGATTCCGTTCACACGTGATGATACTATAGGGAGAATTTATGTAATTGATTCAGTGATACAAATTTATCAAATGTCTATCAAACTTCTATCAAATTTTGCTCAACGGCAGCTATGCTCTTTCTGGCTTTAACGTAGGAAACATACCAACACTAATGAATTGTCTATATGATGCTCAAAATTCAAGTAGGTTCCTAAAGCCCAAGACGCTCGTACATTGCGTACCACTTATAGTTTGTCCTGCAGCTGTGGTCTGGGCACCAAAACACATGCTTCGTCTCCTCATCGTAGGTAATGTTCCACGAATGTGGGTTCAGCTTCCGGATCCAGGCTGGGCTCGTTCGTGAATCTGCCGCAATAGGGTTGATGCACTCCAGGTAGATACTCTTTCCTTCACGACGCCAGACAAACAGAGCCTCACAGATGCGGCATCGAGCTTGTTGGTGAGGTTCGCCGTCGACCTTGCTCGCTCCATTTGACTTGGTATCAGCAATGTCAGCGTGGTGGCACCAGCCTCGGGCAGGGCACACATCTGTATGTCTGTGGAGCCTCGACTCAGCCCCTTTTCCTCTGGGTAACAACAACAAGTGCCTGGGTCCAGGGCCTTGGTAAGTCTTTCATCGTTAAACTTCATGTATGGACAAAGCATCGGTACTGGTATCAAGTCTTGCCAGCGCATCTCGGTACTGCTGCCTCTCGTCTGGGTTCTGGGGATCCAAGTCAAAGACATGCTTCACCCATGCCAGGGCCATAACATAGTCCAAGAAAAAGTGCCGCCTCTCCGTGATGACAAGCAGCGTAAAGCGTCTAGACCGCAGATGAATTTCGTACGAGTCTTTAGTCTTGTCGCTTCCCAGCCAGTGGCAATCGCCGTCCTCGTCACACCTTAACAAGGGGAAATCGCTGTACCGTCTGCCTTACTTGTCATCTCTGTGTGACGTGTTCACTCTATGGTTCGCTTTCCAAGAAATAAAGTCTGGCCAGGCAATGGACGCGTGGTTTCAGCTGTGCACGAGGCCTTTCCAGCCGATGCACTGCCGGCACGCCGTCAACGGGTGGCGCTCCACCACATCAAACATGCGTCGCGGGTGTTTTTCACAGCACGACAAGCACCAGAGGTGGTCGTCGCGGAGACTGAGAGCCTTTTCGAGGTTGCCTGAAGCTTCAAAATTGCTGCAAAATCTGCTCAGGTCGGGGAGTTTCTCGACGTTGTTTTCGTTGTCGTTCGAGGAGGCTGGCTGTGCTGGCTTGACTGGCTGGGCTGGCTGGACTGTTTGTTGCACGCGTTGTGCTCTGGGCTGTGATCCGGGTTGTGCTCTGGGTGCCGGCCTACAAATAAGCGTTGTAGACTGTCGATCGAGCACAGAGTTCCTGCCTGCCGGTAGCTGGGGCGGCTCGTCCTCATATATGAGAAGGGCGTTTGGCCCGAGAAAATCCTGCAAAGCCTGCTCCTCGAAGCGGATACATGCATCTTGAAGTTGCCGTTGACGGGAGCGGCTGAACGTTGGCTGTGTATGAATAATTTCGGGAGGGGGACGTGTTGCAAGGCTGCGAGTTGCTAGGACAGGCTTTTTTTCAGTAATTTGATTTCTACTGGCATTTGATGATGACGATGGCTGTGAGTTCGTCGAGGCTTCGGCGTTTTGTGTCTGAGCTCTCGTCGAACTAGAAGCAACAGCATTGTTCTCGGTAGGTGTATTGGCGGTCGAAGAGGCGCGGCGCTTCGCCCATTTACAGAATAAGGTTTTCCATACCATTTTCGGTAATGTTCTGGGTCGTTTCTGAGGGTTTGAATGATATTGTTGATCTATAAGGAAGAAAGATTGTTCCAGGCTGTCGTCGTCGACAAAATATTGCACAAGAAGGGAAATCATGTTTACGCGTGCAACAGTAGTTCGATGGCCAAAGACATCGGGCATCGGGGGGGGGGGATTACTTTATGTTTGCCTCCTTGCAGAAAATATACATTATGAAATAGGGTTATGCGCGTAGCCAACGGACAAGTCTTGTCATACAACCTGCGGTAGAATATACCAGGGAGTGTCTACACAGTGCGGCGTATATCAGCCCAGTGTACAGCACGACAACTCCTCCTCTCCTCCCCTTCACCCTGTTCCGCTTTTTCCTCATCTCGCTCCCCCTCTGCCTCGCTGTAGTCGCTTTCAGTCCTCGCTTCGAGCCCATACATCTTGGCCAGGGTGTTCTGCTGCTCTCGGTTGAGCTTGCCGTCCCAGAAGCCGAAGAGGTGCGCCATGCCGGCATCGTCCGTGGGCCGTTTTCTCTCAAGAATACGCGGCAGGCCCAAGTAGGGCGGGAAGTTCATCTCGAGCGGCAAAACGAAGCCTGGCGGGAAACGGTATTCTTTCCTGAAGCCGTATAGTTTCTCCTCCAAGTAGTTACCCTCTTGGTGCGTGATGCCCTACACCTCCCAGCGGTCAAAGATGGAGTCAAACCTTGCAAGGTGTGAGGCTTCTCCGTGGACAAGACCATGGCCTGCAGGGTGGCCATGTTTTGGCGGTGCAGGGATTCCTGCTCGGCAAGACGGGCGCGGCGCTGGCGCTGAAAGACGGCCTCGCTCTCCTTCTTCCGAAGGGACTCGAGGTCCTGCCACGCGGCTGCATTGCGGGCCTGCGCCTCGGCCTCCTCGTGGACCGCCCGCCTGCGACGGACAACCGCAACGTTGCAACGCTGTCCATAGTGATAGTCACCAGACATTTCAAAGACATCATTGATGTTTTGAATGGTGTGTACCTCGTAGGCGTGAAAGATGTTGTGCTGTGGGCCAGCAACGGCCATGCGGCGCAAGTCTGTCGGTGTTAGCGGGTGGCTGCTGATTTCAGAGTGGAAATCGTTCTTGTCGTCGTTTTTGTCGTTGTCGTCGCAGTCCTCCAGGGGTGTGACCTCGACGAAGCCTTACGCTTGAGCTGTGTTGTCTGTTTTAGTCCAGTCCAGAGCATCCTATATTCGCCCCTTTTCTTATCTCTACCCAAATAAAAGTATATATGTCAAATCAGAAGACTTTTTATTTGCATACTTATTAAACATGATACGCCTGCAGACGAGTCGTCCGTTCCATATTCAAAATCCTCCGTCACGCCCGTCTCACTTTCTGCCTTGTCTCCTTTTGTACCGGCGTCTTCTTGTTGAGCAGCGTGCAAGCAGACAGCGCAACGCGCACGGGCGTGTAAAAGATCCTCATCAGCCGCACAGCCGCCGCGTAATCGCCTTGCGGGATGCGGTCGTCGGTGATGTCGATGTCGTGTAGCGACCGCTGCAACAGCACTGTGCCCACCAAAATCAACATGCTATTGGCCAGGCTCCACAGGAACCCCGACACAGACGCCGACAAGCATCTGGAAGATAAAATGACAATCTTGGCCCACGGCATAGGCGGTGCACCGACGTAGGCGAGTGAGTCTTTACTAGGCGTCATCAGCACGGCGAGGAGATGCTGGGGGGCGCCGTTTTCTTTGACTTCGTTATAGTTTGGTGTTATAATAAATACTTTTGCGGATTGTGTTTTACCAAAGTAACTTTATTGCACAAAGCTCGATTACCGTATAAAATATAAGAAGTGTCAAGATCGTGAGTTGAAAACTGTCAAGCATGTATATGTTACTCGGTATACCGCGCGGCTCGTTTGTAGCCGGGTCCGGTTATACGGCCGGCAGTGTCGAACAGTACCACTTTAAGGCGTTTTCAAGCGTCGAAGGCATTCAAATTTAGGGCACGTTGTAAATTCATGCGAATATTGATTTTTTTTTGGGCATAAAGAAGTGCGAATATCTCAAAAGATGGTGATGGTCGTGACAGTTATAGAGATAGAATCAATACTACCGAACCCGTTTCTCTGATTGCACCCTATTCACTGCGGTGGAGCCTGAATCATGACCGTAGAGTGCAGTAGCCGCTTGGGAGGGTAGACTCGCTTATCAAGAAACAGCGTTGTTGTGGTCGCCACATGCACAGGCAGCATCTCGCCGGTTTGGACCACCACCGTTTTGGTGGTCGATCCCATCTTGGTGTAGTGCTCGGGCGCCGTCACATCGACTGCCGGCGGGTTGAAGGGGACATCGTCACCCTCTTTTGGAGGGGGAAAGTGAACAGGGAAGGGGACGCGTCTGCGGGTGACAACAAATTCGGTTTCCGGTGGAAGATCGCGGCGAGCACGCTTCACCGGCACCTGGGCTTGGGCGCGCTCGATAAACTTTTTTTGTGCTTCGCTTAGCTCCTCTTTGTCTTCAGAGTGCCGCAACTTGGCGAAAATATCAGAGAATTTACCCATTTTAGAGAGGCAGTCGAATCCGGCGTCGAATTATTCTCGAAATTTCGAAATTTCGAAATTTCTGAAAGGTGTTGACGGAGAGAAAGGCTGCTGCCCGTATGTGTAGAGATGATGCGATAGTTGAAAATGGGATAGGAAACTGCAAATAAAAACCATGGGCAGCTTTTATTCCATTCCAATTTTGGGAGCGCTGACGCACCTCCATGGCTTCGTATGTGACGTAATTCTTAAGGAAAATACAGCAGGACAATTTTGTGCGTGTGTGTATGTGTAGATGCCATATAACCCAAATAGGCAATATGAGGTTTGTACGCAGCACAGTGCAAACTTGACGCACCTCAGCCCTAGCCTCGTGATAATACTGTTGACTGACAGCCAAGCTTGCGGCTCTGCATGGCACGGTGCGGGCCGCCAACTCGTCCATGTAGGGCATGTAGGGCACTCAAAATACACGTGCTGCACGGTTGACAAGTTCGGCAGCTGACTATGCCTTGATTTTACTCAGTCTCTAGTCGACAAATTTTACTGCTGTTTTATCGATAGAGTAAACACTTAAACTGCAAAAAGCTGTTATGGACGTCGTACATTGTATAGTCTTCATCAGTGATTTTTTAAGTTTTTTATTTATTCCCCTCTATTTTTTCTTTATCCTTCGTGAACAGAGAACGAAACCAATCAAAAAGACCGAATATGTTTATGAATTTATTTTTCTTGTTTTATATCTTCGGCTGTATTTTGCTAAAAGAAATCATAAATTTTTTTTGGTCGCTCATTACTTACTAGAAATGATAACAAACACAGAAAATGCCAGAAATGAGAATATCTACAACTAAAGTAAGGAATTGCTTCTATTGCCGCTGATTTATATCGAGCTCCGATTTATTGACCATCTCATGCCATAGAACGAGACGGACTGCATCTTTTCGAGTGGCTGATACACATACATCACAATAGAGCCACACCTATCAGAAATAAATCGGGGTCAGCAAATCAGAGTACATGTCCGAAGTCCGTCCGTTTCTATTTTCGTAGATTATCGGGCGTCGGCTCCGTCGGGTCGTCCGATCCTAACATCAGAGGAGGAGCCAGAAAGATCCATCATTTAAAAGGAGAAGCACTGCCCGCCCTACAAGGTTGTTCATATCGTTCATATCGTTTTGGTAGGATGCTTCACCCCAGTCGGACAACGCGGAAATGCAGAAACGCGGCGGGTCTTGAAGGAAGACAAGGTTTGAGATTTAAATTTTGAGATTGACAGTACGGCGAGCAAGCATTTTGACAAAGCTCGACGTTGTCAGTTGGACAAGGACAGGGAACGAACAGAATATCACAGAAAAGCCCAAAAGAAAACGAACGGGAGAGGGGACGGAGAGAGCAAGATCAACAAAACGACTGGTACAACACAGAGGTCGACTCGATGTTGTGTCATAAATGTGTAAATTTACCGTACCGGTCGTGTGTGCTTTGTTCTTTATTTGTTGGCGCGCCACGGTCCTGCAATTGAAGCGCAGCCCAAGAGACGACGAATCCTTCAGGCCCTTCTTCACCAAGCAAGCGCTCCTTCGTCTCACTGCCCCCGTCTCCACAGTTGGTTCATCCTTCGTGCAGTGTTTGCTCGCCGACAAGCTGGCTCCTGACTTTTTGCTGGGTTTTGCTACGTTTTGCGAAGGACTTTGTGCTCGCGTTATGGTCTCGATTTGGCCTGAGCTGGGTTTGGGATTGCCCTTGATGGATTTGATGGCCTGCAATGGCTCGCAATGGTCGGTTGTCGGCGCATTTATTCCGCGATCATCAGTGCTCGATTCTCGGTGGTGAACATGGGATGAGGAAGTTGTGGTAGTGGGTCTTTGTTGCACTGCCCCGACCCCCGATTGGTGTCCCTTTCAATTTTTTTTCAGGTCACTTTGAACTGAACCGGGTTTCCACCAACTCAGTGGCCATTCTCTGTTGTTTGTCTTGGTTGTCTCCTTACTTTTGTTCAGTTAATGCCGCTGTGCACCGTCGACGTGCTGTCGCTTTCTTCCCCATACACCGTACGAGCGGTACGACGTCGTATTCTTACCAGCCCGATGGCCCTTTTTCAATTTGCTGAGCTTTTGGTTCCCCACAAGGCGGCAGCCGCAAGGCTGGACGTGCACTGAAGTTGGTGTTTGACTTGCCCGATTTGGCAGATCCTGCCCAGACTTTTGGCCCCAACTTTCGAAACAAAATCCTGAATCCTATCCCAAAGACACTGCTTCTCTGCCCTTTGACGTTGTTGTACTCCTTTTGTTTTTAATTTAAACCCATGCTAGACTGCTGCTAGGTCACCGCTTAACACGCTTTTGAGCATTTTTAACGTGATTAAACGTGCAACCGCGTGCAGAAAACACACAACCGATTTGCCCGGGCCCTGGAACTAACAGCTGGACTAACAGCCGGTGTGGCGGACACGATGGACCTGACTCGAAGGTCCATCTCCTGTCCTCGCTCGGCTGGCAGGACTTGCTCGCTTTGAAAGTTGGAAATGAGGCTCAATCCTTTTAGTCGGCCGTAGTGCCTAATAGGGCTAGTGGACAAGGATATTTTGAACGACACACCGTAGTCTTGGATCCAAAGGGAACTCCACGAGGCCAGCTGCGATGCATGTCCTCCGTCCATGTAAGTGTAGGATTGGAACAAAGGAAAGAAGCAAGAAAATATGGACAAGAAATATGTCAGAAAATAGGAAAGGATGGACAGAGTAAATATGGAGAACGCGAGGGATGCGATGAGGACGAGATTTCAGAAGTATAAAGACGGCCATGATGTAATGTTGTTGTCCTCGATCTTTCGAAGCATCACTCTCGTCATTCACTCTTGTTTTTCTTTTCCAGTTTTTTTTTTCTTTTGTTTGATTAAATTATACCCTCCTAATTTCATTCATCTTTCCCCTCCACGTCATCATGCCTTCTTTCACATCACTGGCACTTGCTGCCAGCGCGGCCGCCTCGGTCCTTGCCGCCGGCCACGCCAGCTTCCCCATCCAGCACCGTTCGGTCGCTGGCGGCAACCCGCGCAACCTCCAGAAGCGGGCGGCCGGCCACGACGGTGCCCTGCTCGCCAACAACTCATACACCAGCTATGTCATTGACCTCGAGATCGGCACACCCTCGCAGCTGGTCAGTGTCTCCATCGACACGGGCTCGAGCATCCTATGGATGAACGCCGACTGCGCCAACGCCGGCAACCAGCCGTACTGCGAGACCATGGCGCAGTTCAACGTGGACAAGTCGTCGTCGTGGCGGGATGTGGACCAGACCACGACCATCACTTATGGTAGTGGCAACGCTTCCCTGGTCGAGGGTACCGATGTTGTGCGCATCCCGGCCAACGTCGACGGTACCGACATGACCATCCCCAAGCTGCAGTTTGGTGTGGCCTCGGAGACGTACATCATCTCGTCCGGTATCCTGGGTGTCTGCTTCGGCGAGCCCGAGGGCCTGACTACCTACCCCAACATTATCGACCAGTTGTCGCTCAACAATCTTACCAACGGCCGCGTCTTCAGCATGGCCCTCGGCAACCTAACCTCCACTGACGCTGCCGGCAACGGTGTGATTATATTCGGTGGTATCGACACCAAGAAGTTTGTTGGCGACCTCGTCCCGCTCCCCAACCTGCCTGAGCAGAAGACCGACCCCTACCCGATGCCCCGTTACTGGGTCACCATGGAGTCTGTGACCATCAACGGCACTGACAAGGTCGTCCCCACCAACCAGGCCACCCTCAACATGACCACCACCAACACCCCCATCACCAGCCCCAAGCTCCTCGCCAACTCCTCCGGCCCCGTCATCATGGACTCGGGCACCTCTTTCATGCAGCTGCCGTCTGAATTCATGAAGGACATTGCCACCGCCATGGGCGGTTCCCTGTTTGAAGGCTCGGCCGTGGTCGTCGACTGCGCCTGGCAACATTCTTCGGGCTACCTCCAGTTTGTCTTTGGCGAGTCCTCGGGCAACCACGTCATCATTGACGTCCCCCTGGCCGCCATTGTCCTCAACGATGACGGCATGTGCGGTCTTGGCATCCAGCCCTCTGATGGCGACATTATGATTATGGGCGACACCCTGATGCGCCAGGCCTACTACGTCTTTGACCAGGACAACAAGTACATTTACATGGCGCCCTTTGCCGACTGCGGCTCGGACGAGGAGACCCTGCCCCAGCTGAGCGAGGGCGAGTTCTTTAGCTACACCGGCGCTTGCAAGACGTCGGCTTTCGCTGAGGAGACTGCTTCCATCGCTTCGGCTGGTGCCAAGGCCACGGCCACGACTAAGGGCGGCTCGACCACTGGTGCCACGGGCGCCGCTGCTACCGGTACTGGCGGTGCTGGCGGCGGTGCTAACACCTCGGCTGCCGGTCGTTCGGGTACTGTTTCGGCCGTCGTCCTGGCTGCCGGCCTTGTTGCCCACCTGTTGATTTAAGCATGCTTTTGTTTGGCGTAGGCACTACGGTGTCAGTTTCTTAACACATAAAATGTAAATATTGTTTAGTACCACTTTAATATAAGCATTTGTGTTTGAATACTTTGTTTTCTTTTGCCTTTCTGCATGTGACTGTAAAAATGTGCATTTGTGGTTCATGTCTCGTCTATTCAAAGTAGCTGCTGCTAGTAGTGGACGGAGATGGAGACTGTGCATTAAGATCGGAGAAGCTTAAATCGTAAGGGCAGAGACAGTCGCATTTGGACGACCTGCGAAGGCAGTCTTGGCCACCGACGAAGTGCAGCGACGTTTATAAAAGTTTGAAGGTTTACTCCGTCTTTGTATACTACGTCATCTTATTACGTTTTTTGAGCCTGTTGTTTGCTTGACAAAAAATGGATTACCCGTGAGCGTCTAGATGCGCCGACTATCTATCTATACACCTCATGCTATTATATACATTTCATCTTGGTATCTTTGACCGTAGTCCACCGTCCTTCCGTTCGTTCTTTAATTTGTAGTTTGTAGGAAAAAGACCCTTACAGGGCAGCAGCAGCCAGGACGACGACCAGGGCAGCGGCACCCGACAGGGGAACGGCACGGCCAGCGCCGTTGGTGCCAGTGGCAGCAGCACCAGTGCCAGTGCCTGTGGCACCCGTGGTGCCGTCAGTCTGAGTGGCCGTGGCCAAGGAGGCGTCCGAGCCGGAGACAGTGGTGCCGGACGAGCCGCCACCAGTGCCGTGCAGGCCGGTAGAGATGACAGAGCGAGCATCGGACGCGCGAGAGCGGGCATCCGAAGCGACCTCGCTACCAAAAGACTTACCATTGCTGGCGACATCAGTGGCGACGGAAGCGGCGCCCGAAGTCACGTCACCGAAAACCGAGGTGGCATGGCTGGCCAGATCGGTGCCGGCCGAGCGGGCGTGGCTGGCGACGTCGGTAGCGACCGAAACGGCACCAGACGTAACGTCACCAAACACGGAGGTGACGTCGCTCAAGAAATCGGCAGCAACACCCGAAACGGAGGCGGCGAGGACGAGAGCAAAGGCGTTGAAGGCACGCATATTGGCGGTTTGTGTGTGAGGTGGTGACTAAAGTAGAGAAGGAATGGTGAAGGACGAGATGGGTATATTGATATTGGGTTTATTGTTTGGGTATCAAAAGCTTTTGGTATGAATTGGTATGAATGGTTTCAAAGATAAATCGATATGGACGAGGGAAAGACTGTCTTGTTTATATAGCAGCCATCAAAATTGAGAAACAACTTATTAGGACCGTCGACGAGGAAAAGTACTTTGTACATGTACCCTGCACAAGTCCGACAAACCAAACACAGGTAATCTTACGAGGGACAGGGGAGGGCCCTTTTCCCGGGGTTTCCTGCACTTTCTTTTGGTTCCTGGGTTCCTGGGGCTCTGCACTGTGGCTGTTTTCAGGGAAAATAGGGTAAAGCTAGGAGGAAAGTTAACGATCGGGGGCAAAGCCTGGCTGCCTCTGAAACAGATCATCTTCCGCGTGCTCCGGGCTTTGCTTGCGAGCTCGAACCTGCCCCTCAAGCCCCAAGAAAGTTGACAAAAGTGCGCTACTTGTGAGGAATGAGATCATTGCATAGAAAACAAGGGAAACAGAGAAACAAGGTACAAAGTAGCTCGCACAACCAAACTGAAAATAGACAAGTGTGGCTCCAATTCTGTGGGACCCACCTCGACCTTCCCCATCGACTTCTGGGTTCTGCTATTTTTCTGCCAGTTCCTGGCATGATCCCCTGCCCTGCGCCCCGTGGCGTCTTGGCGTGGCTGAGGTCAGGTATTTTGGCAGTGTTGGGGGGGGGGGTGTTGGCAGCAGTCGCTGGAGCCTCCTGAAATACGCGGTAATATGACGTCTCGCGTCTCCTTCGACAGCTATTACGTATGACAAGAAGCTGTGCATTCAATGCTGTGATCACTGTTCAGGATTTGGTCCTGCTCTTCAGCCTCGACTTTCTTACGCGTAAGTGAGAGCTCACTTTTTTACGTTTGGTTTGTGTCACGACCCCTAAACTTCGCATTCGCAAAAAAAAGTCAGGAGAAACAGAACATGGACCACGAGCTGAACGGCTGCTTGCAGGTCATCATACTTTCATATCCTCACATTTCTACTGTGTAATACATGTACTTCATATCCTCGCCTTTTTCTTGTCTCCATAGCACCGAGGCGGGCGAGGCAGTTGGAAGGCATCCGCATTCCAATTCGATTCCAAGTCTAGCCACCAGCACCGTGAACGGAAGAATTAAGAAACAACGCAGAGCAGTAGAGTTAAAAAAAAAAAAAGGTTGCGAAATGGAAAAACTCTGTGCATTGCCAGCATGCATCCAGCCTGGGCCCCAGTTACCAGCCTACCTGCAGGCCACCATGTGGAGTTCTACTCACGATCGTAACCAGCCGATTGTACCTTATTTGCTAGACACATTCTTGTTTTCCTTTGTACTTTGTACCTTTCAATGTATTTCTTGGCGATCTTTGCCCACAACGTCAGCGAGACCGAGGCGAACTCCTAGCCCAGCCCTGGCTCGACCTGGGTCGTCAGGCACAAACAAAGGGGGAAATGGGGAGATGGAGTCCGTCTGTCGAAAAGTAGTGTTAACGGCCCACGGGGAACACGGCAAGGGCGCGAGACATTCATTGTTCTTGCTCATTCGATCGTGCGGTTGATGGACGATGCAGGACGATGCACTCGCTGTTCGTCCAGCCCCTTGTACCCCTCCCTGTATGGCAGGTTGACTGCCTTCCTGTTTGCGGTCTCGATCGTTCAAACCTTTCTTTTTCTTTCCTTTTTGCTAGTCCCCTTTTTCCTCGTCTCACCTCCCGTTATTCCTAGACTAGAAGCTGCAATCCAAGGCCTTCAAAAGGCCTCAAAAAGTAGCCCTATAAGGTACGAGTACGAGATTAATCCGGTGTTGCAGAGACGAAAGAAACAAAGACTGCCTTCCGGGTACCTCTTGGACCGACGATTTGCACGTCGTGCACATTGTGCAGGCAACTCGCTGCGAAGCAAAGGATCCTGTGGCTGATTCCCAACAATGCTCGTCCGTAAGCTTGTGAGATCTGTTAGAGCTTCAGATCCGTCTCAATCCTTTGCACACCGTCTATTGAATATGGAAGTCTCGGAAGCAAAAATGCAAAGTTGCTGCTATTTTTACTTTTTAAGTTGCCCTTTCCACGCAAGACACACACTGACCGACACCTATTCTTAGGTTGAAAAGTCGGTGCCTGGACGCGGTCGTGGCTCTGTGGCTCCTAGACTATGGCGGTGCAGGTAGTGGTGGTGCTGGATTAGACATTGGCAGGCATTCGCCACAGGGTCAGAGGGTACAGGTACAGGGCGGTGCCGGCCAGACATTGACGCGACTTGACAGTGGTTGACAGTAGCACATGTTCTACAAAGAAAATAGTGTCACTGTTTGGTTCGCCGCCCGAGGGAGCCAACTGCCTCTACTGCCAACAAAAAAGGTCCAAAAATCCAACTGCCCAACGTGGCAAATAAACGTGGGCCGGCGCGTTGTTAGTTTGGGGCCCTACTTGGGGTTCTTTGGGTTTCTGACTTCTCACGCTTCTTGTCCTTGGCAGACAAAAAGCAATTGTTGGGGTCGTCGACGCCGTGAAAGAGATCACCACGATCAACACGTGCGTGGCGTTTGTGAGGCGCCTCCTTTCGGCGCTCTGACGCTTTCCCCGGCGCCCTCTCCGGTGTTTTTTTTTGTCTCCTTTTCTCCTTGACGCCTCCCTTGCCTCGGATTACCTCTTTTGTCGAATCCGTACAAAAACGGAGATGGTTAGAAAACGATTAGTCCAACCCGTTGATGAGCAAACTGTAAAATCAATCAACTGGAAAAACACATTGAACGTCGAATGTCGAACACCCAATGTCTATTTTCAATGCAAGGCGGACGGGTGCGAGCATAGGAGACGCAGGACATTGTAATGATGGACATGGAATACGCCTCGGTACATGTGTTTGTACATCCATGCAAACTGGATGAGTAAAGTAACACTGACAGACAACAGGACGCACATATACGGCACACGTAATTACCACAGACAAAGCCATGTACGACAGTCGTTCATGTGCACTCTCGTGCAGTTTTGATATTGAGAAAGAAACAAAAATAAAACCAACAAACAGCTGAATGAACATCAGATTTAGGCAAAAGAAACATTCAAAATGAAACGGGGAAGTGAAAGTGAACGTGTGGGGGTTTGAGTCCCCCTCCGCACTCGCCCACTCTCCCAGAAAAGGTCGTCATTTCCATTCTCTCCCATTCTCCCCGCGGAAACTGTCATTGAGCCGCACCGCGTGGCGTCGATGAACATCGGCATATCGGCACATCAATGCTGCGCCACCAAAGCGCAGCAAGCACATCGACATAACGATATTGACGAAGACAACATAACGACATGAGGATAGCAAC
The DNA here is from genome assembly GCA_029298735.1 of Ophiostoma sp. CBS 140.51. NCBI lineage: Eukaryota > Fungi > Ascomycota > Sordariomycetes > Ophiostomatales > Ophiostomataceae > Ophiostoma > Ophiostoma sp. CBS 140.51. Next base: position 64,872 of record JANSLP010000149.1, read on the forward strand.
AGAAGCTATCGATACCGTCAATACCATTGCTACAATTTGTATTCAGTCTCCTGCTCTCTTCTCTCTCTTCCCCACAACGGTAACCGTAAACAGTGCCTCCCCCGATGATCAATGGCCGTCACGGCATCAGGGCTGTGTCTTATTGGCCGGCTGCAACGACATCGCCATGGCATCATCACCGCGACCGATTCGCACGTAGCATTTTAGTGGTAAATCGGGGACCTTTGCGTCCGAACTTTGTCATGACAGCGGTGACAGATACCGCCGTGATTATATTTAATCGGCTTGCCGGAAGAAATAGAGAAAAATGAGAAAGAAATTGAAATGATCAACCTAAATCGACATCATGGCCGACGAAAAGACACCGACCGTCGCCATTGACGGCTCTGACAAGTCTACGCCCATCACCACATTGCCGTCTAAGGACCTCGACGAGACGTATGACGTCTATGCGCAAGAAAACCCGGCCGCGATCGACCCGTGCGAGGCCCGGCACGTGCTGAGGTCGATTGACTGGCATATCTTGCCACTGCTCATGGGCTCCTACATGCTGCAGTACCTCGATAAGTCTAGCATCAACTTTGCCAGTGTCTATGGCTTGCAGACGGGCACACACCTCCACGGGCAGCAATATGCCTGGCTGGCGTCCATCTTTTACTTTGGGTACCTGGTCGCGCAATACCCTGCTGGCTACCTCTTGCAGCGATACCCGGCCGGCCGGTTTCTGGGCGGCAGCATGATCGGCTGGAGCATTCTGTTGTTGACAACCCCGGCTTGCCACAATTTCGCCGGCATTGCCACCAACCGTTTCCTTCTGGGCGTCACCGAAGCAGTCATCAACCCCGGGTTTGTGCTCATCATGTCCATGTGGTACACGCGCGACGAGCAGCCTCTGCGGCTGGTAGCGTACTACTGCATGAACGGCGTCGCGGGCATCTTTGGCGGTCTGCTGGGGTATGCCATCGGCCACATCACAACCGGTCTTGCCCAGTGGCAGTACGTCTTTCTCATCTTTGGTGCGGTCAGCTTCGTCTGGGCCATTGTCTTTTTGGTCTTTATGCCCGACCTGCCGACCACCACGCGTTTCTTGAGTCGCCGAGAGACCGTCGTTGCTGTCGAACGCGTCGCTACCAACCACCAGGGCGTCAAAAACCACCACTTCAAGACCTACCAGCTGTGGCAGACGCTCCGTGACCCCAAGACGTGGATCCTGTTCTTCATGTCCATTGCTGCCCAGATTCCCAACTCGGCGCTGTCGTCGTTCACATCCATCATTCTCCAGACATTTGGTTTCACAGCCCTCCAGACACAGTACATGCAGATCCCCGGCAGTGTCATCCAGATCGTTTCTCTCTTGGCCTCGGGATATATCTGCTCTCGCTGGCCCAATATGCGCTGCCTCGTCATGTTTGTTGGCAACATTATCTGTGTCATTGCTGCCGGTGTTTTGGTGGGACTTGACCCGGGCCCGGATGGCAAGGGCAACAAATGGGGCCGTCTTGTTGCTGTTTGGCTACTGTCATTCATTTCTGTCGGCTTCAGTCTGAGCCTCACCATGGTCAGCAGCAATGTCGCCGGATACACAAAAAAGCAGTTGACCGGTGCCTTTGTTTTTGTCGGCTACTGTGTCGGCAACATCATCGGCCCTCAGACATTCCGCGCGTCAGAAGCACCGCTGTACCACTCGGCCTATGTTGCCATTCTCATCGGCTTCTCTTTCAAGACCATTGGCGGTCTTGTTCTTTATGGGTACATGTGGGCCGTCAACAAGAAGAGAGACCGCGCCGCTGCAGCCGACCCCAGAACCCCCGAAGAGCGTGCACAAAATGCCGTCGAAAAGGGCATGCGCGACATTACCGAGCTGGATAACGAGGACTTCCGGTATGCCCTATAGGGAACTAGAGAAAAGCACAAAAAAAGAGGGGGGGCGGCAAAAAGAACGTACAACACCGGGGATTCGCTGGTCGTCACCGACCCAGCTACTAATCCGGCGGTTGCTGGTTTATCTAGGGGAGAGCGGACGGGATCCCGAGTTTGTCCAGCACCTGTGGTCGTACGTGGAGGACAGGGTAGTAAGAGGGGCATAAATAGACTGTTCGTGGGGAGTTGTGGAAAGCAAATTAATTGTGTTGACTTTATATGCCATTGAAATAAACTTTCGTGCCTACCCGACGTCGACTAACCCGGCAACAGCCTTGTTAAGAGTGAGGTTGCAAAGTGGAAGGAGCTCCTCGGCTCACCGTATAGTTAACCATGTAATAGGAAGGATGGCACTTGCCTTAACTGATGTCCTAAGTTCGGAGGGACTTGTCACAAGGCTTTGTAGCGTCACGTGCGCCGCTGTGTATCGCACCTGCCTGACACGACGGCGACGACTACGACGACAGCGACGGAACCGACAACTACCCATATCAAGACACGTTGTCTGGTCGGGGGAAGGTTTTGTTTGTTTACAGGTCTGCGAAAAGTCGGGCATGAAATAGAAACTGTGAAATATAGAATATCGATATAGAACGCACTAACGACCATCGTCCACACCATCGTCGACACAATCAACAAAACCATTATCAGGACCATCTACAACAACATCGACAACGGTATCGGCAACACCATCGACAGCTACCAAACTAACCAGGACAATATTGCTATCTATGAGGCCGAAGCGAGAATATCCAGAAAGCCACGCCCACCAACACGGACCATCCACAGACAATACTTACGCGATATCAAATCTGATGGAGCGCCCTCCTATGGTTGGAAGAGGCATGTACCAGGGCTACTACGAACCCCACGAGAAAGAAAGACGAATACTATCGTGGCCTCGCTGGCGACCCACGCCTCGTCGCACGTACCTCCGAATTTCCATGGCCTGGGTACGATAGAGTAGACCACGGTTTCCAAAGAGTGTCCATCCTCGGCCGCCATTGTCTTGTGCGGTTCTGGTGTCCTGCGCTACGCGCTGAACTCGTCAATGCCCTGAATGAGACTCTTGCATGGGAAGTCTTTTATCCCATCCGAGTGGGGTATTCGAAATATCAACAAAGCGCTTACGCAGCTGTTTTGCTGGTGGGGCTTTGCAACAACAACAGCAACAACAACAAAACCACAACTGAGTCTGATGCTTATGAAGCTGAGACGGAGAGATGGATGGCGGCACTCAGGGCTGCTCTCACCTGTCGTCAAATTTTACGAAAATATTCCATAAAAAATGTCGAAGTAGAAGTCTTTCAACGCAGAAACAGTCTGCTTGCACGGGCCGAAGCGCCAATTGCCATGCCCACTGTCCAGGTGTACTCTGAGCCAGGCAACAAATCGTTGTGTGCCCCAGTGTCTTTTGGATCCCCTGCAAATAAATTGTTCAGTCGCCAGATAGAGTGGAATTTCTCCCGCCCTGTCGACTACTTCAGTACTCCCACCAGTCGTGATGCGCATTTTGTGGACATCACTGGCTCCGTCATGCCACTTCTCCCGTATCCCGGAAGCCGCATCGAGCAGTTTCCTGGCCAAGAGCATGATACTGAGGGTGCGGACGCAAAGTCTGGTACACTGGGTCTGTATTTACGCCTCCGGCCAATACAGGAGCTTGAGGCAGCTGATATACTCCAGCCGAGACTGGTCTACGCCCTCACCAGTCGCCATGTCGCTGTCGCCTGCAGAGCCGCTGTGACCAAGGACATACATGAGCGCCGGGATAGCCGCCGCACCGACAACCACGAATATGAAAATGGCGCTACAGCTCTTTGTATATTTTCAGGCGGCGTGCGATGCCTACCCCTATATATGCGTTTTTTCGAGGACACGCGTACGGTCATGTATAAACGCTATGAAAAGTGGCTTCAGCAGTTTTACGTCCCGATGCAGGCAGGAGCCAGTCAAGGAGTTGAAAGCGAGAGGATTAAAGCACGCCACAGGACGTGCATCGATGCGTATATGTATTGCGCAAAGCTCAAAAGAATTATCCGGAAGCTGGCCACTGTTCCTGACAACGATGAGGTGTCCCTGATAGGGCGCTCTCTCGGTAAGGTTGCATATTCTCCGCGGCATAAGATCGAGGCCGGCGGTCATTTTTCCGATTGGGCTCTTATCCGACTAGACGAAGGGAGCAGTGAGTACATCAACAAGGTCTACATGGCCAGCGAGCTGACTGCGGACATCTGCAGGCAAGCCAAGTCCATAACTCTAGATGAAATCAGCCGCAATCATTACGACCACCGCGACAGACTCCAGCACGTTGATGTTGTGTTTGACGAGGACGGCATTTTTTATCTCCATACGATGCTCCTGCCTGCAGACCCTTTTTTTGTCTGGACGCCAGGGGAAACTCGTGTGCCCCACCTAGTGGCTAAGCGTGGTGCCAAGACAGGCCTTACATTTGGTTTGACCAACGAGCTCGAGGCTGTTTTTCGGACGCCCATCCAGGCGTCGACAGAAGACGGACACAATGGATCAGGAGAGTTTGAAGTTTCGTACAGCCTCATGGTCGTGGGCTTGCCCAGGAAGCCTGCCAATGACTCTGAGCCTGGCGGGTCTGGCGGGTCTGGCGAGTCTAGCGAGTCCAGCAAGTACGGCTTACAGTTTTCCGAGCCAGGAGATGCTGGTGCATGTGTATTCGATACAGCCGGCCGAGTCGTGGGCATCATTGAACCAGGACAGTACGCCAAAGATGTGGCCCGTGATTTTGACAGCGTCCGCGCCGCTAGCACCAGGACCGACCCAAACTACTCGGACATTACCTTTGTAACGCCCATCCAGTGGATTCTGGAAGACATCAAGCAGTTTACAGGCATGCAGCCAGAAATATTACAAAACGACATCTCTTGAAGCTTGTATTTTTAGTTGGGCAAGTTCTCTTTTGGATGACAACGGTTTTTTTTTTGTTATTGTTATGTAGTCTATGAAGTCTATGAAGTATTGGGTAAAAGAGAGAAATAGACCTAGAGACCTATCAGTCCTAGTATATCCGTGCCTTTTAAAGTCTAGTCATCCTTTTTTATGTGTATGGTGTTATAAATCTATCTCTGTAAGCTGTTAGGTCTTATTGTGGTAAGTCATAGTAGTGCCGTCTGTTTCATTGCATTTCAGTATTTACTCACAAGGAGTCGGAGAGCCTTATCAGTATTTATATGTATGTGAGTGGGTGCTTACTGGCAGTCAAATACCATTGCCTCACACACTGTCTCGACGAGGGCTCCTTATAGAAACCATTACGTTTCTGTTTTGCCGTTGCATGTCCCACACGTGATTTCCCCGTCGCCATCGCACTCTGTACAGTCTGCTTTTGTTTCAATATCAAGTCCATCCCGACAATAACCGCACTTGGTTCGTCCCGAACCGCCACAGGCCTTGCACTTGCCACACTGGTAGGTTCCACTGTCGGAGGTGGGAAGAACGAGGTTGGTAAAATCAGGCATTGTAAAATGAGATATCGTAGGAACAAATGGTCTGTGTAATCTTGCGGTGCTGAGCGATGTGCTGATGAGGAAATCGGCTCCTTGTTGACCGAAGAGTGAGATGTCTTCTTATACGTATAAGAAAGATCACCCTTATTACGAGGAACAGATGTATCTTCACTATAAAGCATTGGTCATGGCCTTCCCATGGTCATAAAATCTCCAAATAGGTTCTGTTAATTCTACTGGAATTGAGTTTGTCAATAATTCCAGGGAGATGCAGAACAACGAAACGGACCGGATAACTTCTCGAGGTAGAGGCAAGATCGTCTCATGTTTTGACATTTACAAAGACCCTTCTACTATTCTTAATTTTGGTTTAAAGAACGTCGTATAGTGTGGCAAATATCACGACAAAATAAACAATGACTGCTGTCACCTCAGTACTAGACCCCAAAGGGTCGCCCCTTCGAAACGGCCCGTCCCATTCTTTGTCGTAGTTATTTATAGTTTGGCCTGAAAGCACATGTTTTGGATCTATTTCAGTGTGATATTTGGGAGAATTTAATTGGGAAAATAACATTAATTCCGGTACTGGCAACAAACCAAAGAGGCGATATTTCCTCCTGTATCGACCCCACGAAGTACAAAGAACTAGATATGCCCAACAACATTTGCAGTACATATTAGGCCAAACAATAACAGTTGAAAGTCCACAGTCTGTGAAAGTCAGTTGGTGGGCTTGGAGCTTTCCTCGTAGTTCTTGGTCTTTTCCTCCTCAGCGAAACCAGAATCCACGTCATAATTGGAATCGACGGGATCAGTGTGGTCAGGGCCCGTGGGTTGTCAACCATAGCTGCGGCTGAGGCCGGATATGGGCTTGAAGAGTACAGAGGTAGGACAATCTTGATGTTATTTTAGAATTTTGGAACACCTAAATATGTTGACCTATGAGATAAAAGACTACAAAGAGCTATGTTTGATATTTTTGTAGTTGGGGGGGAGGAGGAAGCCAATATTTGAACGGGGCTCTTTGTTACTATCCGCTTGAAACTCCCGTCATCCTGCTGCTGCTTTCACGAGGTTACGATATATCTAACTGGGGGCAAAGAAGTAATTTGTGCTTTAGGTGCTACAATGAGGGCCAAATTATGGCGAGATATCTTTCGATAGGTATGCTTTGATAAATTCTAACTGGCATCCCTTGTGGCCAATCCATCGGAGGGGGCGGCACCTGTGCAATGTTTGTTTATCCACTGCCATCATCAGCATACTCCTCTCAATCTCATAGTGCTAAAAACGTCAGGCATGGAGCGTAAAAAAGTGTATCTATTTAACTACCACAAAGCCAAAGCATTGCTTCCTTTGATTAGAAGCAACGAAGATGAATGTTAATAAAACCCTTTTACATCGGCTGTTCCTTCTTCTTGATCGCTCTTGGTATGTGCAGAAATCAAAGCGCCGATCTGTTCGTTTGCCCTCCAGAAGGAAAGGGTTCGCCTTTCACTGATCAAAAAAGTGGGTAGCACGCTTGCCGCCGTGTTGTTCAAAGCGCATATTGCGCTTCTTGTGACACCTTCGGCCTTAATCATTTCTCTTGATCACAATTCTGACCACTCGTATCTGCCGTCCTGCTGTTGCTGTTTATTATTCTCGTCATTTAGTGCGACCGATGAAGTCGATTCAATGGCGATATAAACCCCGCGGGCCTGGCTTGGGGACCGGTCGAGGCTGTCCCGGGTGAGGTAGAGGCACAGGAGGCTGTGGCGGCGCCGGTGGCGGTTTGGAAGGGCCCGTGATCGACCCAAAGTTGGCCTGTGCCGGCATCTCAAGATAATGAGGGAAGATCATGTCAGCTATTCATGAGCTGGCTGTTGCATTCGAGCAAGGTTTGCTCGTTGTCGTCAAGACCAGTGAGATACGTTGTGCCGTATGGACGGTGTTTTGAAAGTTGAAATGCAGAGAGGAAAGTTAAATAAAGAGAATCATCCATGCTCAATTTATACATTTTAAAGACACCGCAACCTTGAGTGAAGTATTGACGCAGTCTCAAGATGGCAACTGGTTCACGATAGTGAATAGTAGCATGTGTCGTGTGACAAGTGTGTAATTACGTGTTTTGAGGAGAGTGGATGGGTTAACAAACGGTCATTCATCTCATAGCATTCTATTCTGTGGTCATAGAAAAGGCGTCTCTTATGTTCTGACTTATGCAACATAAAGTTCATTTCTTCAAAACCTTAGCATATTGCCAAACTTTAACGTTGGTTATTTTTATTTATTTATTTTTTTAAGAAAAAAATTGTCTTGGTTTTGTTTTCGATTAAAAAAATCAAAAATCTAATCTACTGAAACCGAAACCGAAACTCGGCATCGGTGGAAAGGATCGCAAAATTCGGCAAATAGATCAGGTTTGTTTGTTTCTTTTGGGATGCAAGCATCCCCTGTACATCATTATAA